>DWJN01006158.1:0-10882 GCA_018248895.1 Carystus phorcus
CTCCTGGGGACTTAACTCCATTGATAACTACTTTTTGGATACGTTCAGATAAATAAGATTTAATAAGGCTAACTGATAGTGTTGAGATACCATAATGCCTAAGTTTGTTTAATAATATATTATGATCGACGCAATCAAAGGCCTTTCAGGACAATCAAAGGACTTCTATCGCCTTTTACCGCACCCATGTTTACCGGCATGGGAGTCAGTACTGTAGGCTATTCTCATACTACCAAAATGCACGTCTCAATTGTCCGTCCAGGAAAAAATTTAAAGAACACGAATTATATGGCAATTTTTATCAAGTCTGCTTATTTGTAAATAATTTCAGGTGTAACGTGGTTGCTGGCGGTGGCGGTGGGCAGCAGCGTGGCCGAGCGCTGGAGCTGGCCCGCCGAGCCGCGGGGCGCAGCCTCCGTGCGGATCGACAACAAAGTGAGCTTCGCCGACCCCCCCGACAACAAGTAAGCCACCTTGCCGTCTAGGGTTGACAGATGGCCGGGATTTCCGCGATTGTCCCAGAATTTCGCGTGTTGTACCGTGTCCAGTAATTTTACTTTGCTGTCCCGGAATTTAAAAAATACTAGTTTTTTTCATAAAGTTATGATACAACCGCTACATTTAAGCCTTAAAAAGTTACTTATAAAAGTTGAATTATATGTTTTTTCATCAACCAATAGTTCTAGGTAAGTCTTACTTAGTTTAGTCTCGGACCAGAGACCAAAACTCTGATTCCGTTCGTGGCCCCAGAAATGTCCAGGAAATGATCAGTCGGAATCTGGCAACCCTATTGCCGCCCCTGGGAGTTCGGAAGAAACTTATCTATTGCAAAACAAACACCACACCATCATTAACCACATTGTGTTTAACGTAATGTACGTTAAATTTTAATTTACAACACCTTTAATTATAATTTACAATAATATAACTCAATTAAACTGCAACGTATTTATATGATGAATCACACTTCAATGAACCAATTACGCAACATCCGGTCGATTTAAAATCGCATGATCCATCGTCTGTTTAATTCGACGTTTGAAAGAACCAACGCTGATAAATTAACAATGTATGCAAATAAATTCTTAATTGAAGATCTCGCGTAGATTAGCCACACGCATGGTTCCAGTCGAGTGAATTTCGGCACCTTGGCCGACATCCGATCGCATATTGTGTGTATCACAACACCGAATCCCACTATTCAAGTAGGTATTTAGGTATTGTTGCGTCTCGGCAACAATGAGAACACAATACCTTACGTCAGACTAGATTGCTTTGCGAGGAAATAGGTAAGATAGACTTGCGACACTTCATTAGACCATGTTGCTGCAATAGTATGAAATAGTAATTCGAACAATACGTACAGCTTCAAGCTATTAGTACTCAACTGATGGAGTAAATCGTAATTATTGAGGGCTGTCCGTCACGACCAAAAATACTCCAATACTACAGTACTTGAATGTCTACTTGTGATGTCTTCGGCCACAAGGAGGTACCTATCTGTCGGCTATTCGCATTAAAAACTTGACCAATCCGAATATGCACCCCGCTCGTCGCATCCCTTTCGGTGGCCGCGGTCCATCGCTTGGGACTGACATGAGAAAACGCGCTCTATACTAGCTTCTTAGCACCCTTAGTTCTTACTTTGGAACTAAAAAATATTCAAGCGCTACTGCATCGCACTTGATCATATTCGAAAATCGGTCATCGTATTTTCCGTAATTACATTGCGAAATTATGAAATAGGATCAAGGTAGTAGGAGTGGCGAGCGGCCGCCGACGACTGTTTCACTGGGAATTCCCAATAACAAACTCCGGACCTCGGTATTACTTTCATGACACAAAATTACTTTAAATTAGATTAACTAACCTTACTTAAGTCCGTGGACGATGCGCTTAATAAGGTGTTAATATTTAATTGGTAAAACTTTTTATTTGAAGTTAAGTTTGAATAAACATAAGGTTTTTTGCCTATTTGAAGAGTGAACATAACTACTTTTTTTTAATAAAATTTTTACATATTGTAGATAGGTAATGTACCGGACCACCTCTTACACCGATGGAGTACGCGTGTTTAAAATTGCTGAACAATCGAACATGTGTATTGAACACGTATGTGTATTTAACCTTTTAACAGCAATAAATATTAGTATTTCAACTAAAGTTTACTTGTGTCCCTTAAACTAATAACAATTTTCATTGTCACGTACAATGGTGAAATGTTTTAACATGTAGATATTGTAAACTTTTTAGCCACTAAAAGGATGAAGCTGAATTCAATCGATTCAGAAACATTTACTACTTCTAAAATATGGGGCATCGGGTACCGTCATAAAAATGTTAACATGATAAATTCCCCTCTCCTTACATTATACGCATTAATTACACTCCTTTTACATTTCAATGGTTTCTAAAAATTTTAACGCCTTAAGCTAAAAATCGAGTAACAAACTACTTATGACATAACGGTCCTTACGTGAGAAACTATAATAAAAATATTAGATATTATAAAATGAATAACTATCTTGTCTGTATACTTGGACTAGTACTTCTTAGGTTTAACTTTTGTGCGTCTTTGCCTCGGTGACACAAATTATTATGACAAAACTGGATTTCCAAGATTTAATGTCATATCAAGATCACATCAACAAGATGACTGAACATTAACTGCTATTATTATCAAAACCCTGCAAACGTGATCCATTACGAGTAACCATTGTCCCACACGGGTGTTAATTTATGGCTGTAATCGTTATTCTATACTGTCCCTAGAAATATCAAAACAAACAACACGTGACATTATTCAAGACAATGGATGTGCAGCGACGCGTGACGAGAGGAAATATACCGGCGCTATCCTTCGTATATATTGAGTTGGAACGACTTGTGGTACTTTGCACCTTCTGGGTGACATTGTCCATTTATCTAGAAAGGCTATAGGCTATAATAACATTACGCTCAGATGAGTAGGACAGTACTTTGCACCTTCTGGGTGACGAAACATGATAATACTGTACGCAGATTGAGATTTCTTTTCGGTTCAATTAGTATACGCTCCAGCCAAGAACCGGTGGCTGAAATAAATCCTTGACAAATTCCCTTATCGCGCTAGTAGACATGAAGTGCACTATTTTAGAGCTAAAATGTATTCTAAGCCGATAACGTCTTACGTACATATATTATCTGAGAAGTGCTTTCGATTAAACGGCAAAAAAACATATTACTCGTTACGTCGGTGCGGTGTTTTGTAAACGTTACTTTTACTCCGCTCTGTGTTTACGACATGGGTTGCTCCGACGGTCTCCCCAACACCCGGCCACCTGACGATGACAACACTGACAGCGGAGGAGACCTTGGACGACTCTCATTTTAAATATCTATACTAATAATATGAAGCTGAAAAGTTTCTTTGTTTGATTGTTTGTTTGAACGCGCTTATCTCAGGGACTACTGGACTGATATGAAAAATTATTTTAGTGTAATATTGTTCATTTATTTGGGAAGGCTATAGGCTGTATTACATCACGCTAAGATGAATAGGAGAGGAGCAGCAAAAAAAAATATTGCGAAAACGGCAACATTTAGAGCTTTCCTTGCGGGCGCTAAGTGAACGGTGAAAGTTACTCAAAAATTATGTATTACAATATTGTTCCCCTCTAAAAGTTCTAAATAAAATTCCGGGACAGCATATGTCTAGCTTTTAAGGTTAACCCACTATAACCATCTTTATATCAAAGTAGTTCTAAAATAATAATTTATATGGCAAAACATATTAAACCGAAAACCAATAAGTTTTATGCTATCATGAAAATTTTAACATTAATCTTTATGTAAAATATGTCCGGGTCGCGAGTACCTTATAAAGGAAAAATAACGATTACAGTATAACAAAACTTATACGTTAATGTTTCCAGAGACAACCAGAACGTCCAGTCAGACGAAGTACCGTTTCACCCGCCGACCAACACCGCCGGCTTCTACAACCGTCCTCCCGGCGAGGGCCGCTACCCCATGCTGGCCCAGCCCCCGCGGAGACCCCACAGCGACCCGTACCGAGCCGGGCCCGCGCACTACCCCGGCGGTATCCGGGGACAACATAAGTAAACTTCTCTCTGTACCTTACAACAACTCAGGAACTAAAGCCGGTCTTATGCAGGTTACACCACGCGTTGACATAGTTATCCTTTCAACTTTTTTCATATTATTATCGTGATTTCACATTTCCAAAATCATTTATTTAGCTGGAAGGAAGATCAAATCTTCACTCGTAACAAACAATTTATATTTTAGAGCTCAATATTTAACGGATATCCAAATTGAAAAATGGTTTTCACATCCCCGCTACATAATTGAATGTTCTATCAACGTTACCCCACATCATGGGATACACAAAGGTTCCGTTGTCTTACGGGTATTTATTGTAAATAAACTATCGATTGAATAGGACGTTTTATTTTCAGTATCGGGAATTACATATCAGATGGAACCATAGACTCTCTCCAATATTGTAAATGTCTCTCCACGCCGAACTGCAGCCCGGTTGCTGACAAACAGGTCAGTTCACTGGAAAAACACCTGAATTACCATTTTAACATGTTGTTAATACTGTGTATCTTTATAGTACTATTACAATTTACAGCGTGCATGCGGCGCAAACGAATACCTGTGCTGCTACAAAGCTCCGAACACTCAGCAAAATTCAGGTTGATTTATAGTATTTTTTAAACCTGGATGAATCGAACAAAAATGACTGAATAACAATGGTAACATTAATAATTGTGTTCCAGAATTCTTTAACGAGATTGACGATGAGCGTCCTGCCCTGATCCCAGGACACACCAACATAGAGGGTCCGTTCCCACCCGCTCCCGACGGTGTCAACCGTAGGCCCAACGACGGAAGGCGGCAAACACTGCCCGGAGTACTGGTGGGTCCTCAGGGACCCACAGGCATCATTGGAAACCCCAACAATCAAGTACTAGTCGGCCCCGGCGGCCCTACCGGTTCCATAGGACCAGCACCGAACACTAATATCTTAGTTGGCCCCGAAGGTCCCACTGGAATAATCGGCCCAACCAATAACAATCGCAATCCAGGAATTCTGGTGGGTCCAGGTGGATCATCAGACATGAGACAGAGCGAGTCTGCTCAAAGAGGAGTTTTAGTGGGCCCAGGAGGTCCCACTGGCATCATTGGCCCACAATACAATCGACCTATATTAGTCGGTCCAGGAGGTCCGACAGGTATAATTGGGCCCCGACAGCGAGGTTTCGGATCTCAGGGTCGGGGTGTGCTAGTGGGTCCCGGAGGACCCACTGGCATCGTAGGACCCGCCGGATTCAATCAAAGACGAAACCCTGGGGTACTGGTCGGACCAGGCGGACCCACAGGAATCATAGGACCAGGCCGGCAGATCCTCGTTGGGCCGGAAGGACCCACGGGTCAACTGGGTCCGAGAGGTCCCGTCTTCGGTAAATAGACGCTGTGTGGAAAGTGTGTGTGAAGACTAATTTATTAACTGTGATTAATGTTCCGCACCGACCGTACATCCTCCGCGTGAACGCCGCTCGTGATAGTTACCGCTTCGTGTGTTAATGTTATTGTTGTAGTTGTAAATTAATGTAGTGTTGTTAACACCGTGTAAGTTATCTGAAACGACGCTCTCTAATTTTTTAATATTGCACGTTCAATTAAAGTATCTGAATTTTAATGTATACAATGGCTGGATGTCTATTTATTACATACACTTGCAGGTTGCTCCCGGCGTCGTAAAAAACGTGTAAAATCAAGGAATTCTACCAATTCCACCAAGAAACCGAGACATTGGTTGTACACTAATAAATAAACAGGTGAAATAATTTCCCTTTTTCATTTTAAAATGTACGAGCCAAAGTTATAAAAAATGGTGTGTGGGCGGGACTAATGATATAGATCTGTTCAATTACTTTTCCGTTCTGAATCGTGGAACATCGGCGGAATAAAAACTGATGTATGAGCGGCGCGCTGGCAGCCGGCCAGGACTACTCGCGATTTCCTTTGATATACTCTGACAGCTACTCTATAACTATAACTTACCAAATTAGACATTCATACGCTTTTCGATGATTTTAAGTCCTCTTCTCAGCATTATATTCGAAATTGGGTCTTAACATTTACATTCCAAATCTTCGTATAAATAATTAAGCTTTATGTCGGGAATTTAAATCGTTGTTTAAATTCCATCTTTCTACTTTCAAATGTGTAAATTTCGAAAAGACTTTCGTAAAGAGAAAGTTTTTGATTTAATAAAACCCAATTCATTAAATTGAAATCATTCAAATATTACTCGTATTAATATCTTTCCGTGAAGTTTGACTAGTTAGCCACCATTTTTTTGTTTAGTAAATTGCCAGACGACTCGTCGTGTTCCAACTGGGAGTTCAAGAGCCAAAACTTTCTTTCTTTCATCACCAAGTACTCACCGATGGTGGTGATGACGATGATGGAGTAGAAGAGTGCGCCGGTGAAGGTCCACTGGATGTGGTCGGTGCTCTCGTTGCCGTCCCAGCCGCGCACCTTCATCTCTAGCAGGATTGCGTTCTCGAAGTCCTGGAAACACCTTCTGCATTTAGCTTTAGATCGACGATATACACTTGATGACTGGTTGTAAATTTAACTATCTTTTCTTTACACGAAAATTGATGTTATTTCAAAAGAGAAGATTGGGTGATAAAAATATGTAAAATTAGGTCCTATATCACCTCTTGACGACTTTTCTACGAAGCTAGTAGAGGTCCTGGGTACTATTTTCCGTTTTGTTCTCACCCGCAACACAGGCAATATAAGTATAAGTGTGTAAGCGGATGCGTGTGTCATGGACTGTTAACTGATGTCTTAGACGTTCTTTTTCAATTCATAATTTTTATCCTTAAATTTCGCTTTCAACATTTTGAATCAGTAAAAACATAATAGTTTAGATATAAACCGTAAAGACATTATTTGTAACTAAAACATTTACTAAATTTATCCGTACCTACCCACGTCACTGACAACGTAAACAAGTTAAGTAATGTTTATTGCTAAAGGTTTAAATAAATACGATCGTTTATTTGGACTACAAAATAAAGTATTGGCATCTGGTAAATCTCTTATTACATTGTGCTAGCGAATTGTAACAAACAAGATTAAGCGCATGTTGCTTTCAATATTTTATTCGATTTCAAAAAAATTTGCAGGTGCTCAATTCGACTGTATTTTTTTACTCTTGGTATTCTTTTAATGTGTGTTCACCTTAAGCATGCCGACCACCTCGGAGGTCCAGTTGGTCTGGTTGAAGACCGGCACCCTGTTTGTCATCAGCCAGATGCTCTGCGTGGTGTTGCCGCGGATCTGGGATATGTTCATCTTCACCTAGAACGAACGATAGTAAAAACTCTAGTATACCTTTTAATATTCATACTCTAGACAGAAAGATTAAACATATCGCTAATAAAATAAACTCAACGTACTAATAACGTAAATATTTAGCATTAAGGAAATTTGCAACAATTTTTTATCTCAGTTTAGTCTGCCAATTCAACAACGATAAATAGATTCATCACGAATCATCCAATTGAGATTTTTTTGTGGATTTTTTAAAACAAGCAGACTTGCCATCTGATTGTAGGCGATCACTGTCGCCCAAAGACATATACCATAACATTGAAAGTAACACCAATGCCAAGGAGGAAGTAAGAAAAAAGATTTCATAAGACGAAAAGTCTAAATTCTATCGTGTATTTCAAATTCGTGACTTTTCTCGCCTCTCGTGTGCTTACGATAATATACAATACTTTCAAATGAGACAGCCAAGAATAATAAAAAAGTTTACCTCCCTCTCGTGCTGGGACTCGAGACGCTCGAAGGTGACGGCGCCGAGGATGCAGTAGGCCACCACCAGACTGATCATCACGAAGTGCGAGAACACCACCGAGCATAGCTTCCACGTGTAGTAGAGAACCTAACACCGACATTCGATTTAGTTATAATATCTTGACATCTATAACTATAGGGTTCTGAGTCAATGTTTCATAACCTGTATTTGTGTTACATGCCTATTTATTCTTTCCCTGTTTCAAAATAATTTAATGACGACAAAATGCACTAGGCATTTAAACTTATTTCTAAAACTGGACCGTGAAATATGATTAGGCGCTTAAATTACAATGTTCATTTCTTTATATAACTAGCCAACAAAGAACCAAATGAGCCACAAGGCGGTAAATGGTCACCGTCGCCCATGGACATCAGTAACACCAAAGGTATCGCCGAAGCATTGCAGGTCAAGAAAGAAGAAAAAATTAAGCGTATTGCCATCAGAAGCAGTGTGGTACCGCATTTTTTTTGGTTCTCCAACACTGCAATCGAAACATGTGAACTATTTAGAAGGAGGTTGATAGTAGGCCAGGCTGGTACAACAGGGTAGTGCCTGTTACTTTCGTTTTCGGCAAGTATAACATAAGCACTAGGAGCATGGGTTATGCTCAAGAATTCGTAAGATGCCCCTTAAAATCTAAACTTTACCATTAAGTTTTACAATGGGATTATCATCAAGTAGCCCACCTTGGCACACTTGCTGGGCGGCGGCAGGTACTCGGGCCTCTCCATGCGCGTCTCTCTGCGTGACATTTTGTTTACAGTATCGATTACCTTCAAAAACTAGAATTTCAGCTGTGAAACACTGTATCGTTTTACTTTCTCGTTTAAGCGGTGAAAAAATACCGTCCGCCTTTGCAGTTTATCATTTATGTCACAAATCTCGAAATATAGTCAATTTTTTAACAATAATTTGCTTATCCTATTTTGTGTTTAATTAATAGTTTAATAATCATAATTTTTGTTGATATAAGTAATCCTTTAAGCCTCATAATTCACAAGTAAAAAAATATGATGAGGTAATTCACCGCGCGAATATTTTACATCATCATCTGTATTTACATCACTCTCAAGTTCATTAACATCTTGACCGAAATATCTTGCGGTTGCGTCACGTCTCGCAACAGCCTTCGTTGACACCGACAGTACGCTGACGTCACACATTTCATGATGGTGTGTCTTCCAATGGTGTTGCACTAAGCGCAGGACATCTATACTACTTTGATGACGGTTTAAAGGTATTCAAAATTGTGACTCATTCCACAAAATGGGAATAATAAATGGTATTAAAATCATTATGAATGCGTCTATTCGTCCATTCCGACTGGAATTTCTAAAAATAAAATATCCAATAATCCACTAGAAACATTTAAGCTAGACGGCGAAGGGATTTACTGGGCACATCACTCGGCGTCGGGGCACGCGTATATAAAATCAGTACTTAAATTTTCTACTTAATCAAATAAATGGATAATGTTATGCGTGTTTATGTGCAGTGATGTATTCAACAAATATTTACGTTGTATGGTTAAATATTTGAAAACGCGGCGGTGCGCGCGCGCGCGCTCTCTATCGGGAACTGGGTTATATCGAGCGCGTTTACGACCATCGTCGAGTTGTATGTGGGTCGTTCCGTTCCCTGTCTGTTACCACGCCTCGACCACTTCTAAGATCTCTAAATTAATGAATCTTTAGAGAAGTGATCGTCAGACAATAGGTACCATCAGGTCTTTTGAACGGATATGTGCGTGTCACTTCAATTAGGACTGGAGGAATACAGCAGCAACGTTCACATTACCATACAATATTTCACCCAACACTTTATATTCATCCGTGTGGTAGCCTCGCAGAGTCATCGATTTAAGTGGTGTACCTCGATGGCGCTTCTCACAGCAGTAGCAATAGTTGCAATTTACTAAATTGCCGTCACTTTTTTCTAATCCATCGTCCAACAAATTTGAAAATGCTTTTATAAACAATTAACATTTGTATAACAAGAGAATTTAATATCTCCTGACAAGGGACAACGGAGATATGGAAATCCACGAAAGTTAATCAAGATAGTCAAGAAGATTTTATCGATGGTAAAAATTATAATACAATTTTTATGTGCATGCAATTATTATTTGGTGCAAATTTTAGTCTCATACCAGCATAACAGGGAGTGGTAAGAGGCGACAGAACCCCGCCCCGCTTGGTGCTAGGGCTTCACCTAAAGATTATGTTATCAATATTATCATTAGTCATTAATATTATTCCTGGTATAGTCGTTTATATTATTTTTCCATCCCCGTAAGCCCGTTTGACTAATTACCACCCTCTTGAGTCAGCCGTCAAACGATTCGTCACATTCCAACTGGGAGCTGGAGAGCCAAAACTTGTTTCTTTCTTGTCTTCGTTCTTGGTCGACAACACATCCGCATCAGAGATACTTTTCAAGTTGCCGATATCTATGAGCAGCGGTGACCACGTCCCCTCCATGTGGCTCGTCTACTCGTTCGTTACATAGGGAGGAATAATTTTGTAAAACTACATTAATACAAAACAAACGAAAAAACATAGAATTTATTTAGCATTCATATTTATATATAAATACTTTATATTTGCACAATTTAACACCATTATAAGTTGTTTATAAATTACTATCCCCAAAAAAAATAAAAAATAATGTTAATTTTATTGTTTGTACAGTTTAATAAATGTTAAGAAAGTTAAGGTTATTCATTGAAAAGTATAAAACGCGATAAGACCAAAGTATTCAATTAAGCGTTCTTACTTCTAAGTAGATATACCCTTGTACAAAATCAAATAACTAAAAATGCATTTATAACTTAAACACGCATCTTGAATGACGTTTGTACTAATTACTATTTATAAATAAATATCTTAAAAGTATATTTATCACATGTCAATACTTAAATATTACCCATATCTTTAAAATATTAATGAAGCTGAAGATTTACTGAATCTAATCACAGGATTTTACATT
>DWJN01006159.1:0-10881 GCA_018248895.1 Carystus phorcus
ATACACCCTACGCAACGAAGTGCTAGAATACCTTACTGTCGCTGCCATACTCTTAAATCAGAACTGTCCAATGTAAAGGTTTGACCCCGTTATAGTTTTATCATTAATGTAATATTAACAGGAATATATTACATGCAGTGGCACTCGACATAGTTTGCCGCGCGACGGCGTGCAAGACGATACGAGGCGACATAAAGGATCGTTCGATTATGTTAAACAAAGAACACGATAATATTATATTCTATAATAAGTACATATATTATTATACTATTATTTTTATATTCTATCCTAAAGAAAGGTCAGGTGAAGCTTCTTAAACCGGCGAGCATGTATGAATAGAGTGATGAAAGTTGATAAAGCGAGAGAAGTATGTCAGAGTCGTAGCAAATGGAAGGAAGTGGTATCTGTCTATCCCAAAGGAAAAAAGGCGGCATTATATGTATGTATGTACATATGTCGCCCGTGGATATCAGGTATACCAAGGGCATTACTGATGGTGTGCCAACCGAGGAAGAAGGGAAAGGGAAGAAAGAAAACATTTGGCACTCGATTCATTATCAAGTTGAAAACAAAATATTTGATTTGATAACACATTCACAGTTCCGACCTACCCAAAGCGTCACTTCAAAGCATACGTACAGTGGAAGTCACCCAAATATAATTCGTGATTTCCGTCGTAATTAAATTTGTCAAATTCGTATCAAATTTACGAAACAAAACATAGAAACAACGTTGTGTGCGCGACAAGCGGTTGGCCTATTTTTATATCATTTCATAGCAAATAAAATAGCCTTTAAACAAAACTTCATTCAAATTTCATTTCGTTTCAATTCTTAATAATGTAGACAAATTCCTAGATTATATTAATAACATGAATTCCAAATTCTTGGATTTTCGGTTCAGATTTAACCAGTTTAGGTCTATTCTTTTATATGAATACAAATTTAAAATGAAATCATGTAATTATTACGATGTGAAAGTTGATATAGCTGTGACGTAAATATGATCGGTGCGGCAATCCAGTAATATGATATTGTTTGTGAAACAAACACCCCTAACAACTGACAGATATTGTACAAGTGAGCAGAGACTACCCGATATTAAATATTTGTATCGCCGTAAACGCACGATCATATTTGCACTAGTTGTTTCAGTATGTATCAGTCTATACCGCCTTTCTTGATGTCGATAGCATAGGAACGAACGCAAGCATAGCATAGGAGGGAAAGCTAGGAATATAATTATTTTTATGTATTGAATTAACATTTCCTGAGAAACAAACAAGGAAACAAAACAAACAGACAACGAAAATAGGTGAAAAAACACAAAAATATACGTTTCGAAATTCCCTTCTCAGCATTATGGCGGACTCCTGGGACTACCAGCGCTGGTCTTCCGCAGGGACTATTGATGACTTTGTGAAGAATGTACTTTTTATGTATTAACAGGCTACCTGATAGTAAGTGGTCATCCTCGCCCATGGATACTCGCAACAACAGAGGCATCAACAGTGCGCTGCCGAGAAGGAAGCGATAGACCTGCTTCTTGAAGGACCCCATATCGTAGTCCTGAGGAAATACGGAAGTTGGAAGCTGGTTCCAAAGTTTACACGTACATGGCAGGAAATGTCGTGTAAATCTTACCGTGGAATAATGCCAGGTATCGACATGATGTTGGTGAAACCTGGCACTGCAGCGCGTTGATCGGTAGGGGAAATTGGCCGCCGGTATCAACTTAAAAAGTTCTTCAGAACACAAGAAGTGCTGTCTCAAGCAAGAGGATGGTAAGCCAGGCGGGCTTCAGGAAAATAATAGCAGTAATTTTCTATGTTTCAAAATGTTCCATCTGTAACGAATAAGGTAATGATGGTAAGGTAAGGTAAGGTAATGATGGTATGGTAAGGTAAGGTAATGTGATGACAAAGTAAGGTAAGGTAATGATGGTAAGGTAATGGTGGTATGGTAAGGTAAGGTAAGGTAAGGTAAGATGATAAGGTAATATGGTAAGGTAAGTAAGGAACAAGATAATGATATACATTAACAAAACAATATTCAGATTTAGCAAACTAAATCTGTACGTCTGTAATGTGTATCATAATACACACGTGTTGTGTCCCGCCCGACGAAGGACGGCGGAAGGTGGCGCAGCCGTACTCACGGTGAAACCCCACCGTGGGTACGTTACGTATTAATTTGCATTGTAATAGATTTACCGTTTGTGTGTCACGAATCCATCTACAGTCTCTTTCGCACTTACTGTGTAGATAAAGACGGATGCCCCATTATATTATAGCCTAGGAGGGTGTAATAAAATTATACATGTAGTCTTTTTTTATGTTTTAATATCATTTATAGTATAATATTCTATCTTCTTTTAAAGGCACCCATCCGAAACGGTGGTGGATGTAAATATTTGACGTTCATAAGTGTGTGATATAAGCTTCATAAAATAAATTATATGAGTTTAAATGTATAACTATAACTGAAATTTAAAGTAATAAATAAATATATTTTGTTAGGTAAATACAGAAATATTAAAAAGTTGCTGAATTGTCGTTTGTCTGTTTTCTTCTTTCGTATACTCGCCCTTTCTCGCTTCAGCGTGCCTCAACTAACTACTTCTAAATCTTTATTATTTTAACTTTTATAAAATAGCGTCATATGTTATGACAAGTAGTTATAGTATTGTTTTCTTTATATTATAATATTATCCACGCTACAGTACATCGTCACAAAATTGCATAGCTAATTGATATTGTTTTTATAGTCGGTATCGTATTGCCAGCGCCCACACTACAAACGTACCCAGGATTGAAGCCAAAGAAATAATAGATATAAATGAAGGGATTAATAGTTTATTGAAGCCTTAATACAGCGCTCGTTCAATCCGAGCTGCGATTTATTAAGTTAGACGGACGGTGCGAGGCGACACGAGGAGAGTAACATCAAAACATTTAGCTCGATACCTACTTGTTGTAATATGAAAACAGCACTAAATACTATAACCATAATCCTACCTATGTAAATGGTGTTGTAATGTTAGATGTTAGGATATCACAAAAAGAAGAAAAGGGCCGTTACGTTAATGCGTTTACCACATTATCATCTGAGATATGGGTCAATTATAAATAATGCAGCGAATAATCAATACGTACATACATACATATACGTTGACAGCCCGTCGATATTGCCTCTAGTATCAATATAACTAGATCTAGATTTCCTTACTTTGCGATTATGGATATCTATATTATTGAAGCAAAAACTTTGGACCCCTTTTAACTGACTGACACTAAGGTATACTAGGTACTAGTTGGATAAGCTATGGAAAGATAATACCAGTAATAATATAATGAGTAATAATAAAATTGATGATATCTTTGCGTCCTAACACAATACTGGGGTCCGCTTTAGTCGCCTTTACGGCACTGTTTTCAGCAATTAGCTTTTAGTTAACTGGCCCCTAAAACCTAAATAACGGGTCACGCTCCAAAACTCACACAGACTTGCCCCTCAGTGGGTCAGCGGGCTACTTTTATTTTACATGCTGCAACATGCTGCGAACGCTCATTTATTAACTATGCAGAATTTTATCCGTTTAACAGGAACCCCGGCTTTTAGAGGTGCATTCACTGAAGAAAGTAGAGGCTTAAAGAGTCTATGCACTTAGTAAATATAAAACGATTTTATTTTGCTATAAATTCAGTCGGAATATATAATATAAAGTATATCCTTATATAAATAATACGTCTATCTGTGTGTATATCACTAAGCGATTGTGCTATTTTTGATAGATTTTCTTTAACCGATTTAAAAAATGCAGAGGTTTTCAATTCGTCTGTATTTTTTATTATGTTACTGTGTACCGATTTGTTTTTCTTTTTCTATTCAAAAGCTGTGTTTAAAATTTTTCATGTGGTTCCATTTAAATTTGAGCGACATCTGACGAGAAGTTTCTAAGTTATTCCTAATAATGTGCATTTACTCGATGCAGTAGACTTCAGAATGAAAGGTGTATATAATCAAAGTCGGTTTTATGTCTGTTAATAAAGCGACATAAGATGTTAATGTGGTTCCTGGAATGGTTTGAGTTCAAAATTAGATTTGAAATGCATATGTATGTATATTATTATGAATAATTTAATTATTGGTCCACGTTCAATACAAGACTCTAAGATTTCATACCTTTATAATAATTAGGTTGCAGGATAATGTGTGACGACCCCACTAATTTATAATTAAACTTTAATAACACGTTTCGTATAAGTAATCAACTGAAGTATTAACAACAATTATGTTATTAAAAAAAAAATCATAATGAAAGTTGAAATTATTATTAAACTTTTCATATTAAAAAATGAAAGAGTGTCTTATTCTGTAAATACTATTTGTAAATATTTAAACCTTCCATACATTACGTTTTAAGAATCTCGTAAAGAGATTAAAATAAATAGAATTATTAACGGCACAATCAACTCGCGATAATATAAGTCCATACCGAAATGTATTTTACATGAACAAATACGTTAAATTCTATTACGATATTCGATTTACTCGTAGACGTAAGTAGACTTCGAAATAACATGACTGGAGCAATAACTACTAAATGTATTATATGATTTGGCACGCATTTTCTTAGAGTAAAAGAACTGTTCAAGCTTTAGGTAAACGAATACCTATGTAATTTTCGTCTGATTACCATTTAAAAATCTTCTAAAATTAAGTTTCGTGTACATGAGTTTTTTGTGTAACTAACCGACACAGGACTAAGTAAGCCATTTTAAGATAAGTGATAATATAATAAATATTGATACTATGCTAATACTGTTATACCTTTCCTTCAAACCAACCTAGTTTACCTGAGTTAGCCGCCATACGATTTGTCATGTCCTTGTTGAGGCTTGAAATCTAATGTTCTTTAGATTTTCTCTTTCTTAGCCGGTGATAACATGCAAACCAAATCGATTAAACCGTTACTAGGACATGGGTCAACCACAAACAAAGAGGTACGAAAAACATAAATTGTAAAAATCACTGAAGTAGTTACAGTTGTATTTGCATAATAGTTACAAATTAACGAAGACGTAATAATACCAGATTTTATTTATTTGTGACCCGTGGCATCGCACCGGAATATTGCCGGCTCGGCGCTGCGTCACATATCAAACTCATAGCTATTAAAGATCCCCTATCAACATTTAACGACGCGATCCTATTACAAACGGCTATCGTATTTCATTTGACTGACTGAAATAGGATAGCGGTGTGCTGTCGAACGAGCTCCTAAACGTTTAGGGGTCGTGTTTGATGCGTTTATGTGATGGTTCAAAAGTAATTAGTAAATGTTTACGGTCGTTCAGAGTTTTCAATTTAAATCAACTGTTAGGCTCAGTTTTGTTTATAATGCCAAAACATATGTTTTAGTATATATTTCATCATGAAATTCAGTTGCGTTCCAATCACAAGTGTATTTAAATTTCAAAGATCCTAGGTTTTAAAGGCCTCGTCTGAGTGACATGCTTTTATTCTTCTGTTCTTTCTTGGAAGACAACGTACGATAATCATAATAAACTTTACTTTAAAACTATGCTTTTACATGCCTTCCATCCATTAATGACCCACTACTGAGCACGGGTCTCACCTCATCACTGAGGAGATCTAGAGCATACTCCACCACGCTGTCCCAGTGCGGATTGTGCTTCGGAATGCTTTTACATGACCCTTGTAGGTATATTCCAACGGATGAATCACGTGTCAACTTTAGCACTTTATTCCACAGACGATTTACTACATGTGTGATTATAGTTTAACAACTTTTGTATTAAATACTTCCATTCCTTTTTTCTATGTGATGAGTAAATGTGTATGATTCATCTATAAGATAAGGCGTGTGAGATAAATGTCGATTACTTGAAGACAAAACTGTATGGTCGAGCTGAGATAATAGTTTGCTAGCCGTCTATTCATCAGTCTGTGTAAAGTCTGGCACATTATGGAGTGAATTCACTGAAGTGAAGAGAAGTGAACTATCGGTGGTTACACTAACTAAATATGAAAACCGATATTGAGACTTACTTTTACTCTGTTAATATTAGTCTGTTTTAGTTCAATAAACGTATATGTGCATGTATGAAAGTTCTGGCATTTTAAACTTGAAATATTTGGGAGTCAATTTACTTATTTTCAACTATATTTTATAATTTTTATAATTTCTACTGTATTTGTATGTGTGTTACTTCACAACTTTTTTCTGGGTATACCGATTTGCATGATTCTTTTTAATTTGAAAGCTGGTTTTTCATTTGGTTCCATGTCAATTGACTGATAATAAATTAAATGATAATGTGTATTTACTTGATGCGTATCCCTTCAGAGTCGAAACATTGAGTAAGGTGTATTTAATTGAAGATGTTTTTTTCTTATGTCTATTGACAAAGCAATTATTTGATATATTATCACACCTGCATAAAATACTTAAAAGTAAGAAACAGAAACAAAACACTTTCACCTAAAAGGAAACCATCTTCAAAAAGAATAAAATAATTTGATAATAGGAAGTGTTTAGAAAGTTGGTGCCAGTTTCATTATTTGATCTAAACTAAAGGCACCTACTTCCCAAACAGTTTTCCTCATCAAAACATTTTATTACTTTTGATGGCAGTTTTGCTTTTTTATTAAATGTTTTTATGTTTAGAAATTATGAAAATAGATTCTTAAGAAAAATATTGAATTGCGTAACCATATGGAATACAATAATATGTTTGAAGTTCAACAAGCAATTAAAATACGTTAAACATCATATTCCCGAGGTCGGTATTTCAATAGTAATACCTTTAATCCGCTACACAATCGGTCTCTGTCAAAGAATTTAAATACGAATGTATATAAAACAGCGGGCGCTTTGTTTGTGAACGGTCCGTACGTGCAATTTAATTTGTTTCAAACGGTCGAAAGAGTAGTCGTTTGTTTCAGAGTACAGAGAGCAGAGCTTAGGGTTATAAAGAGGGAAAGTTGAATTAATTTTGGTATTTATGTCTGTTTAAGGCCCAATACATATTTTGGGACTAACGAATTCTCCTATTCAAAGTAATAAATCGGTGCTTTAATACAACTGGTGTCCATTGAAGAAAAAATTAACTCTACAGTGTTTTGAACCAATATTACTAGTATAGTAGCGCCCTTAGTATTGGGAGTCAAGTTGATAGTTACACTGCCTGTAAGTTAGGGATAGATTCCAGTCAGGGGTAGACATTTATGTGACAAACAATAAATATTATTGTCGGGTCATGAGTGTTAATGATGTGATATTAGTGTTGTCTGAGCCATCCGCGACAGAGAATATTATTGCGAGGTTATGAATATAGAATTTATTTGATTAGTGACAGAGAGAATGGAATGAGACAAATTTTCAATAACGTTGTAGCTGAGCGGTGTCAACAAATGTTTTTATTTCGGTCGCAATATCGCCATAAATGTTTTGCCTCGCTTCATCTGTGGTTGCGAATGTATCGGCGTGGTATTTAATATTACTTATATCTATAGACGAGGGTTATAGCAACATAACATAGTTCATCTGTTTGTTTGTCGGCTAGTTACATAAAGAAATGATAACAAGAGTTTTGTTTACTCGAAAAATATTTATTTGAAATCAAAGTTAAAATGACTTGCAGGTATTTAAGATGAAACATTCAATTTTTTCCACGAAACGTGTCTAAAACACTACCAGTAGTGGTAAAATTGTAGAGCGAAATGGGAAAGAGTATTTTTCGTGCGGCAAAGCCTCTTATTAAGCGTTGTTATCGAAATATCATCCGTGGAATAAGGCACAACGATGTGATGTAAAAAAGCTGCGGAATTTCAAAATTCCACTTGTTAGTCTTACAACGAGTTTGTCGTGCATGCATTATTGAACATTCACCAGAAAAATATGTTAATTATGTATATTTTGTTCTCAATTTTTATACCGACGGGTTTGCTCTTAAATAATAACGTTACCATCTTCAAAGCCGCATTATAGCCTTAAATATACTTGTACGTCAACTGAACTGAAATGAGTTAGTTGAACGTCGAGTATTTTAATAAAATACACATTGGATGGGACATTGAGGTATGGACACAGTGTTAGCGGTGCAAGATAATGACGAACTAACTCTCTTACATTTTCTTCTCATCGATGTAAAATAACCTTTACAAAACGTTGGTAGAATTCAAAAGTGAATGAATGATTTTGAATTCGAATTTACTATATATACTCCATCAATATCCACTGGAGCAGTGTGGCTTAGTATGTTCTAAGTCTCGTCTGTGATAAGGGAAGTACGTGAATGCAAAAGGGACGGGTGCACTATAGTAGGGCTTTATTGGATTGAAGGTATACAAATACGTATTTTGTGTATCCACAATGAGTTACAATACACGAAGTTTAAAATAATACAGCCTTATTAAAAAACATGGACTAGCAAAGTACCGGTTTAAACTTCTATTAGCCCAAGTAAAATAAACCGTGCCTTAAAGTATAGTATAAAAGATAAACCTATACTTGATAATCGTGGTTTAGACCTTATTTTGTAATAAGGCGGTTTTTGTCCACATTCGAAAAAAAATTATTCGAGAAATGTTTACACCGGTTTTTTATTTTTTTGTTAACTATTTGAATAAACCAATAATAAATATTACTCAGTACAGTACAAAAAGTAACAACCACATTCAAATTGGTTAAGTCGCTTCGGAGATTAGTGTGAACAAGCGCATACACAATCATACAAAAATTATAAAAGTAATTTCTATTTCTTTCAGTCAGTTCATTTCTTTAATAAAACTCAAATATCATTCCTCACAAATAACTACTTTTTATATTTTGTATAGGGAGTTGAAATACTATACTGTTATGTAGAGCAGCAATGATCTTGTGATTTGAAAATCTTTATCCAATTGTTTTATATACACAATATGTATATGTACGTTTATTTATCTTAGTAGCGACCCTATTAAGCGAAGAGTCACGAATTCGATTCCTGGCCGGTGTAAATATTTATTTGGCAGATAAATGTTTACTTTTAGGTCGTGGGTATTAGTGACGTATTCTATTTTGTCGATGCCATTCGGGACATAGGGAATATGGGGATGCTAATCCCAGTGCGTAGGTAGGTGTTTATTGCCACGCACACTATGTAATGTTTAGTTGATATAATTAGTAGTGTAATATACCTAATTTGATATATGTATAAGTTAATAGTGCATTGTATTGGCGATATGTATCTTGTCAAGAAATTGTTTATTATCTATCATTGTACTAATTTTAGGGCCATCTGCCCGAACTACCCATCATCAGCGGGTCGCCCTGAAAATCAGTGGCCGTTGGCTTGCCACGGCCATATACTGAGTGCGTCCCTTTTTTGTCTTATGATAAAAAAAAATTAAAATAAAATAAAAAAAAAAATCTTTTCTTTTCTTTTTCACATACAAACACACAAAATGAAAAAATATTGTTTTGGGTCCTCTTGCGTATACTACAAAGGTCCCCCATTATGAATGTTTAAATATATTTGCCATGTACTGAGAACGACCAATTACAGTTTTATTACCAAATATTGTCCAAATTTATGTCTTGACAAAAAAATAGAAAACTATTCATATACCTAAGATTGTCACAACGCTACATAAATACCATACTAGTATTCCTTGACTTGTGTGTGTCATGGACACACATCCAGACCGAGAACAGAAATTCAAACTCATTTAAATTATCTCGCTCAGAATCGAACTCAGGACCCTTCAACGATTACGTCACGCGGGCCAACAAATTATTTATTTCAAAATGGCGACTACACTATTTCCGTCATTTCTTCCTTCCTTTAGCATCTTTCCATGGTAGATCCGAAATTATGGACGTCCATAAGTGTATTTATATACACACATAGTTCACTGTAATAAATTAGTGATAGTCGCATCACAATCAGTTAGCCAGTTTATGAGCGACCACGCTCAAATCTATGATTAGTTAGTACAAATGGATAATAGATGGCGCTTTAAAAAATGTAATGTTTAGATTATTTTTCGTCGATAGAGAAAGTGCGCTTAAAATTTATGTTCGAATCGTTAATTTGAATAAAGAATCACTGGCAATATGGCACCGCCGCGAAATAACAGTTTCAAACTGTATATTCTATTTTAATATGATCAAACAACAATTTGTACTGGCAACACCGCACACAGATAATCTAACACTCATTTCTTTCATTACGATTCAAGTTCCAAATTCGAACGTGCCGAGTTCAATTTTAAATTGCGTTCCGTTTCTGCTTTCTGAATTGATTGATTACATTTGACAGTTGTATTTCTTAAAGACTTTGTGAATGTTCAATCATTTCACCATTATTATATTTTATACGAATATATAATAACGTCAAGTGTGTTCGTAAATTAATTATAACTGTTTTCGATTCACGCGTGTTCTTTTTTTGAACTACCGGTTAGTGAAAGTAATTGTTTCTTTAAAAAGCTTTACATCGTGTTTTACTGCTGGTAGTTGAGAATAACTTGGCAAAACGTGCATTTAAATTATACAGAGCGGATACTACATGTTTTGTTACGTATGAGTTGTAGTGATAACAGCTCTAGCGATTTCGAGATATACAAAACTATGACTAAAAATTGGATTGATTCCTTTAAATTTTCAGAAACTTTCTGTTTTTTACTAAATTCGAAAAAACTTAAGAAAATCCTCAATTTTTCTTATGTGTACAGGTTATAGAACTGGGTGTACCGATTTCGATGATTCTGTTCATTCAAAAGCTGGTTCTTCTAAACTCAAACTCAAATTATTTATTTCATGTAGGTATTTATAAAAACACTTATGAAACGTCAAATATTTTGCATCTAC
>DWJN01006160.1:0-10880 GCA_018248895.1 Carystus phorcus
GAACGTTTCTGTGTATAATTCAATAAAATAATTTTTGTGTTAATTGGAGGAAATATAACTATTATTGTTGAAGAGGAAAAAAAAAATTCAAGCTAATTAGGACTTTTGATAGAAAGCTCTACATAAGTCTCTTAATTATAACAAAACAATGTATGGTGGAATTGTTCGTCTTTAATAGATCTATACCTAATATCTATAGTCTAAGAATAGCTTACTACAACCAATATCATATTAAAAAAATATCTACTGAACTACCATAACTCTTAGGTCAGCCATAAATTTAGTTAAATTGATAATTAATAATAATAGATAATTTAGTATAATTTTTCTTATGTTTTTATCGACAAAGTTATATTGTACCTAGCAAAAGGCAAGTCTCAGTATGTTTCATGTAGGTTGTAGGAGAAAGTTCGCCGTTGAATGAAGTTAGTTAAAAATATTCTGTTTTGTCTGCGACTGAAAAATCCGATGCGAATAAAAGTATGGTTTGGTAAAAACAACATTTTATTTTATTGACTTCAGACCGATGAATGAGACCGAGAGACCTTTCATGTCCTTTAAGTAGCTATTACTTATTGATGATCATAAACTAAATCGGAATTTTCATTCATGATTATTTTACAAGGCCAATTAAATTATGTATTATTTACTTTAACATTTTCCACGAATTTAACATTTTCTTATGGGAATTAATCTAACACAATTTTTATCAATTTCCTGCAAGTAAAATAAAGTGAAATTACGTAATGATGATTGTGTAGTATTTTGTTATAGCACTGGGAGCATTCAGTACCAATTAAAACGTAATAGAATGTTCACATTATCCCTAAATATCTTTCCTACGACAAATTTAATAAGTATTAAGATTGTCAAAACATTTTTTTATTTATTACCAGTAATCAATATGAGCGTACTGTAAACCAATGTCAAACTTTTACTTTATTTATTTTTATTTCAGTTTTACTTTATCAAAATATAGCACGATATATATTTCAAAATATATATTACACTTACAGCGATTCATATAATAATCTACCATTTTACAAAGACTTTAATTAAACAAGTTTTGTAAAGAGAACTGCAGAAAGGTTCAGAGGTTTTTACATTTTCTTTAGAAATTAAACAAAAAATTGTATTTACAAGCCAGCTTCCGGAACATTATAATTCTACGAAATACGTAAGAATCAGGACTTATTCTATTTTTTAATCTAGTCTATTATTATAACAAATATCATGTACTTCATATTGCTCTCTTTTATTTAACTTAGCATTTCAGTCACTATACGAGTATCTAAAATCCTATAATCCTATAAGTGGTTTTAAAAGCCGTGTGACAAATATGAATAGATATTGAAACACTAAAATAAAATATTTGAAATATTTTACAAAATCAGAATAGATATATGAAATAGCTACAAGTTTCATTGAACTGTTATCACGATTTGAGATATAAATCACAATTTTGATTATATATTAAATTAATTAAGGGATCTATGAAAACTATTTTACACATCTTGGCGAATAAAACTCATTTATATAATTTAAAAATTTCACGTATTTATATTTTTCAGTTAGCGCCTGACATCTATACAAATACATAAAATTGAAGTGTTTGTAATATTAAAATTATCGCTTTTTACTAAAATACATATGTATGAACACACGGGCATTTACTATAATAACATTTTTTACAATTTTGGTCTGTCTGTCTGTTCCGGCTAATTTCTCAAACTGCTGGACCGATTTTGACGTGACTTTCACTGTCAGATAGCTGATGTAATAAGAAGTAACTTACGCTACTTTTATTTCATAATTATAGGTTTCCATAAAATCTGGAAACTGAACAATAACTTTTTTTTAATTGCACGCAGACGCAGTCGCGGGTACAGCTATTTGTAAATAAAATATCTAAGTATACGGTAATTTCGTGACACATTTAGAACAGTTTTGTTCTATATAAAAAAATATTTATGACTAGTTAAAACTCTACTAGCGCTATTTATTGAAACTGACAGGAATGTGTCGTATCTCAACAAAACAACTGTTTTGCGTGAGTAAGACCATAGTCGGATAGTTATTATTTTAAAAGTTACACGATCACTGACAAACGTCTTTCGTTTTTCTAATATTTATTATGTTCCTAATGTTTAATAAGTGTTAAGTTCGTGTTATTTTGTAAATTTTTCTTTTTCATGTAACAACAGAATTTACAATACACCTCTTTGTCGATAAGTATGTTAATTTTACACAATGGAAGATAGTTGGCATATCGCCACGTCCGGCTGCAACTTTTTACTACGAAAGGAATAAAATTTATCGAACAGCCAGAGTATGTAGCAAATAATTTGATAGTATTATGCAACGCACAAATAGTTACTTATTTTAGCATACAACAGTGTATTCGTAAGCTCATTTGACTGATATTTAAGCTGTTACACAGAATTGCTTGCTAAATTTATCACTTTAATTGAGAACTTAATAAATCTACATAATAAAAAGAGTAAGTAGGTAAATTCCCACTCGATTATATAGTACCTTTTCAAATAATTTTAATAAAGAGGTCACTAAGTTCTAAACAACGATTTAAATATTTTAATCTCATGTTAAGTATTAGTAAATCTTAGGCGATAAGTACAAGTTTAAACCGGTTACCAAGTCACTTTTGTCGGAGATCGCAAATTCTGTATCAACTAGTTTAATCACGATGGTGTTTATGTATTCCTTATAATATGTATCATATTTGGCTGCATAGGATTGGCCTACAGTTTTCCTCAATGCCATGGTGGGTGATACATGGTGGTACATCAGAGTGCCATAAGATGCGAGAAGCCGGCGTCTGCTTGGTAATCGACTTTAATAATCGACTCGACTCTAGTGATCGAATCCAATTAAAGTAATTAAGTCGTCAATATTATCTTTCCGTTTGGACCGCGAGCTTTGTTACCGTCCTTGTGCTTATGTTACCGCCAATCGACGTAGCTTATACCAGTTGGAAGTTTCATAGTCAGTGTTTTTTTCTACAAAATATATAATTAAGTATCAATTTTAAGTATTCCACCTTGAGATAAAGAAATAGCAATGACTTTGAGGAAACATAAAATCAAATCAAGCAGAAAGTACAATTAATCGAAATATGTTTTATTGTCATTTGCATACTGTCCTAGTGTTCCCCTAAGTTTCGTGTGGCTCGTAATGTCGTAAATTGTAACAGCGGCCGGCAGAACCGGAAGAAGAGAATAATTTATTACAAGTTATTTTATGCCCAATTCGTAAATTTTCTACTAAAACATAAAATAACATATTGTAACTTCATTGACCTCACCTATCATAACATTTATTATAAAAAAACAGATTTCAATTAGAAGTTAATATATGTACATAAACACGTGTTTTTATATATTTATTCAATAATAATAAATAAGCGTAACACGATTATAACTAAAGTATGCTTTTTATATTCTACTCTATTATAGTATTTTTATGTAACTAGCTGAATATGGTAAGTATTCACCGTCGATTGTAGAAATCAGCAAATAAAAAAGTACCTACAGCCTCTCATCCGGATTTTTTACCTATTCTTTAATAATTTCTCTGATATTTATATAAATAGTTAAATGCTATATTCGACTCCCGGTTCAAGGATCTCGGTATCATGAGCGACATGAAACAAAAATAACACATTAATAAAAAAAACACCCGTGTCTATGGGCCGGGAATCGAACTGGGACCACTTTTTCTTTTCTCAAAGGACAAATTGCATAAACATAGTCAATAAGAGTTCTTCAACCGAATTTCAGTCACAAGTATTTAAGCGATATTAATTTACTGAAAATAATTAATTATGTGTACATTGATGGTGCAGATTTTGAAATTGTATATCAGCAAGCCTCTAATCTACTAAGCGGCTGCATGCTTTCAGCGATATTATACTGATATTTTGTATTAACATGTAAGTTATATGAGCGACAGTTTAACTTTCAAGATACCTGCGGCGTAAGTATCAGACCAAGTTTCAATAACTTTGCAGATTCAACAACAACTTTTGTCTCTTCACACCGTAATATGTATTTAAATCAATTTGCCACAATATGAAGATTAGGTTCTCCATAGTACAGATTTATGTGTGTGTTTTGCGTATAAGCAACAAACACAAAAGTTATTTTAGATTGCATGTCAGTGGGTTGAATACACACGAAAACCAAAGTACTTGTAATGTTTGTACAGGCGAAAAGCCTGAAGTTCTTTGTGTTATTTTTAAATGTTACCCAAATTGTACGCACAACTGACACATCGTAATAACAAATATTTGATGATTACGACTGTAAGGAAGTTAAGTAAAATCTTTTCACAGATTCATACTTTCTTTATATTAAATAACGTGACAGTTTATTTTACCTTGGTTCTAACAAGAAAATTATTAAAAAATAAAAGCTAAAGTTATATTTGTGCTGAATTGTTAAAACTCATACGTCGGCAAAGATTTAAGTAAAAATGTTGATATGAATTGTAATTAACGCTGGGATCCCTACTGTTTGCTGTAAGTAAAGTTATGCGCGCGTGTCTAAAGATGCTTTACAGATGGTAATTAAAAGAGCTCTAGACGGCAACTTCGTCGGCGTTTGACAAAGTCAGCTTTCCTTTCACTGTGACACTCGTAAATATGTGAACACACACGTTTGACTGATGGTTGAGAAAGATTTTGTTTTTCTAACATTTTTTCATATCAACATTTTATTTTCACATATAATTACATGTCGTTAACTCTTTTTTTACAAGCACCAAAATTTAAGGAAACAAAACATGGAAAAAAATGTTCACTTGTACTCGTAACTATGTCGTTATGCTAAGTTCTTTAGAGATGGATAATATATCCAACCTGGTATTTATTAGTATTTGACATAAATGCAACTCTGGTCATTAACTACAGTCCATCCAATCCATCCTGTAGGGTCGGTGAATATGTACTGTCTAAGTTCTTATAATGTTCGTAAAATGTTGCTGTCGGTAATCGCACCCTTTAATTACTGACCGCTCAGTACGATGTAGCGTAATTGTACCAATTACTTATAAACAATTCATTTTATTGGTATACGCTCTGACGCTATGAGGACTTAATTATTAAGATACATATTTCCTCTGAATGTATGAAATGAAAATACCTGACTTATTTATTGAGATAATAAAGAATGCGTGTTGTCTGGACCAGGTATACTCGTAATACAATTCGTATTTTATTTAGGTATATATAGTATTTATATATAGTGGTTCATTTTCTGATTGAAAATTTAACACGGTTAATAAACTCCGTTAGTATATGAGAGGCTTTATTATGTAATTACGGAGGCATCGACCTATTTATAGTCCTCAACAAGATACGGGTCTCCCCATATCAATTCACCACACTGCTTCAGGGCGGGTTGGTCCGGTGTCGGAAGTGTATATGCCGTTCGAAAGCCATAAACATATTTTAAACTGTCCTCTGAAGCTCGGAGGCGCTTAAGGAAATTTGTTACTAGCGGTCACCTCTTTAGCTACTGATCACGCCCGCAGTCGCTTAACTAAGTTGATTATTTAAAATCGACCCAAACACTTTAATTTAATTACATAAACCAAAACCCGTCCACGCCTTATTATGGTAACATCATAACAATTAAAGTAGCAAATATGTTCAATTATATAAGTGAATTTGAAAAACTTGAAATTTTCTATTTCAAAATTATATTATGTAATGACCTATCAAAATATTAGTAACATTTTATAACCATTTTCAAAAATTATCTATGAGTTACTATTTTGCTGCCTTTTTCTGTGTCTGTTTTTTACGGTATGTCACCATTTTTTATCGTGTTTTCATTATAATTCATTTAACAGCTGCTATAAGAAATAGTGTTTAAAAACTGAATCAGATGGAGCTCTATGTAAACTGAAATATTTTTAAATCACACCCCATGTTACGCTACGTATTTGTTAAAAAGCTCAAAGTTGTTCTGCAGTCCAAGCACAATGACAAAGTATTTGGCAGAGCCGTTTCGATGTAACGTTAAATCGGACAGTTGTTGACGCGTCGGCCTAAAATTCACGACGCTATTCCGTGAAAAGTATCTTAAATTCATTGTTTTATAATGACAACGCGAAACTAGATTGCCAGTAGTCTACCCAGGTTAGACAATGGTAAGTAACTTAAAATATTCGTAATAGGTAAGTATTAATATTTTTTACACTAGATAACTAACGTTCTGAAAATTTGTTAAGTATGATTAATTATATGGTTACAGGTAGAGTATGGTCGTTAATAGTCAACACCATAAATGTATATTTAATGTACAGATGAGTTATGGCAATACTTTTAATTTATTTCATAATTATTGACAGATTATTTTATATTATCCTATCGTATAAAATTTTATTTTTTAAGATCGAAAAAGTCAGAAATGTTTCATGACACAATGTGGTATTATTTTTATCGTCATGTTCTTTGCCATAAGAACGTCCGGCACTTTCATTAGTTGTACGCTTCTCCACTGGCCCACATTGGAGCAGCCTGATGGAGAAAATGTTAAACGTTTTCAATCTCGAATGAGACATGTGCACCTATATTATTTATAGTGTAATATATTGAAACTTACCTGTCTATTACCAGTAATATATTGAAATATATTGTAACTTACATAAGTCGTTTTGTGCATATGATTCAGTAAATCGGTCGATAACCAATTAGGATAATTTTGCTTGCCTTGCATTGTACATTAGCGACATACAATAAAAAATAAGGTACCGTTTTGATACGAAACACCATAAATGACGAATACATAATCTACCAGTATAAGAGAAATTGAGATTTAACACGTGGCAGATATTATTACATTTTATTGTAACGGGGTCACTGTGAATTCTGAGCATTCTGTTTCTTTATTATTTTCATTAAATTCGTAAAAGAACATTGCATAACCAAAGAGATCAGAATTATTTCAATTATTTTCTTAATTGTCTGATATTTTAAGCGTGTCATTTTAAAAACCTTTACAGAAAGATGGAAAACCGCAGAGGCTAGATTAAGACTAGAAAGTTAACCTACATAATTTTCCCTACTACCATGATACGAATATTAACTATGAAACATTTTTGACGAGTTAAATCTGTCTATTATAACAAATGGTGGAATGAAAATCACATGACTGATGTCATTAGTACTTAGATAACAAATACGAGGATCGGGAAATGATAGACGCAATGATTTGGTTTATTATTGCTTCATAGTAGAGCGGGATCGATAAACTTTTTAATTGATATGATTTGATTAACGAGCAAGTCGAGTATCGCACTAATTGTGGATTTCATTTTATAAACTAGATCTTTAAAGCACTAGAGCTTCAATGCAATTCATCCACAAATTACGTAAAGTCTCTGCGTAGACTCCGAACCACTGCGTACTGATATATATAACTATAACTAGGCGGTCGTGTTCGTGTAAATGAGTACAGCCTTCACCGGTGCAATGTAACTATGCATCTGCTTGCGTTTATGTATATCCGGCGCGTGTAAGATCAGGGACATCTACCGCCGCGGTTCTATGCGCGCCTAGTACTCCCGGCGGCGACATGTACTACTAAAGCCCAATAGCTAAAATGGACTTTGACTCAATGTAATACGGACGAAATAATAATATTTTTTGTATAGTACCAAACATAAACGGATGAAAGGATTGCTTTTATAATTATCGTGTCCAATTTGTAACTTACAGTGGGTATGTTCTTTATTTTATTCGAATAAACCGAAACCATATTTTATTGCCCGGACACATTAATCATGCAGTCGTTGATATTTTCACTTTACACTGTTGGGTTATTAAATTAGTTTGGAGGATTTGCCAAAATTGATTCGTTCATTATTTTAACAAGTAAGGACAATCAGAGCGCAATTCCAATATTAAGTTAACGCTACCATGTAGTTATTTATTTTCCCTTTGCATGCAGTTTGAACTGATAATGTGAGTCACAGAGAGATATAGCAGCTGTTTGTTGGTTTTGAAAGAATCGTGAACAGAGCGTCACCTTTGTGAAGCGGAAGGCGAGAGGCGAGTAAAGCCGATTACACACGGACTACATTCCTTCCAAAGAGTATTTCATTTCTATTGTTAGAGGACCCTAGTGCATCACAATATTTGAAATGTAGGCTGCATTGGACAGTTTCTTGGATTTTACCGTTTTCTACACACGTACGTTAAATTTTATCCATTTAATGTTGTTCCATGTGATAGCTGTGTTGTGATTAAAATAAGGGTTTCAACGAAACAAAAAATTAATCTATATGTTGTCTAGAGAATACTATAAAGTGGGTTTGAAACTGTTTCCTCGTATTTTTTCATAAACTTCTCTTATTATTTAGTTATTCAACTTAAAACAATGAATAAATTAAAATTAATAAAGTGTAGCTATATCGTGAATATGATATATCGTGAATATAAAATATTAGATAAATGATAAATTAATTAATTGTTAATAAAAAAAATACTATTAGCGGATTTTCTTTTATGAAGAAAATCATTATTAACGTAGTTTTCTATTCAAATTGACAATTAATAAACAATTTACCAAATATTAGTATACAGCCATCGAATGTTATATTTCTAAAAAAATATTATGACAATTCAATAATATTAATGTACATAATGTATAAAATAGATTTAGAATCTAAATGTCTTTCAAGTATAAAATATTGTGTTTAATGTAAAAGCTGTAGATTAAAGTTTCTTGGAACTTTGAAAGCAATGTCGACACCAACATAATTATGATGGATTTCGAAACAAATTGAATCCTCGTTGAAATAATGTTCGAGTTTTTATAAAACTTAGAATTAATGTTGTCGTTTTACGATTTCATATAGGTATACTACGGGAAAGATAAATTCAATGGAGTGTTGATAAATTCATTATTTATCAATGCGTTAATATTAATATTGCCAATCTGATGCTCACATGACGAGAAATTTTATCAGTCTATCCACATCTTAGATATTTTATAATGCCTTTGTCAATGAACAAAAAAAAAGTATTATTATTATTATTTATTTATTTATTTTATTATTATGTATGCAAAAGGAAATATTCAGATTCACAAAGTCAGGCAAATAAATGCATGTTATCAAGGAGAATTCAAAAACTACTCATTAAATATCGTTCAAATTTAAATAAGATAATATGACACGCACCAGATTTTTAATAAAAAAAGGGTCATCGAAAACACATAAAAAAAAGATTAACTACAGACGAACTGACCTTCCCCTTTTTAGAACTCGGTTAAAAAACAAAACAAGATCAGCTTTCTCAGTTTAAGCTACTTGTAACGTTATTATAACTTAACGCTCTGAAGATCTTACACTCAACAATTGTCCGACAGGAATGTTCTGATTTATGCGATGCAACCTACATACTATACCATTGTAGGTATAGGTATTTAAAACTAAAACATGTATATAACTAATGTTCTTTACTTATATTCCTTTGCTATTTGGTAATTTTTAAAATACCCAGATGAATTAAAGGTAAATAGTAAACATATTTGCTTTTTAAATAGACTTTGTGGTAAAATCGAAGACTGCAGAGGTGGATGAGCAAAGCATTTTCCGCTTAGGGGTAGCGATACTTATGGTCGGGGTAGACAGTGTAAAATTTTATACCCGTCGGTGCATGTAAGCCGCAATGAATTGGAAAGCCTATGCAGTAATTTACATGAAGTGCGACAGATTGAAATATAGATACTTGAAATATGTATGGCTTATCGCATCGTAATGAATCGATATAATGAGATATTTATAGGTAGAGTAGTTACGTATTTAATACTCAATTGATGTGTTAAAGCTAGAGGTACTTACCACTAAATACTTTAATCATTTAGGCTCCTATTTACACTACAGAACATATACACTAATGGGGATACTCTGTGATTCTAAGAACCTTTTTTTTCATGTTGTTTCTTAGCCGATAACACATCGGTGCCTTATGTCTTTGCGGGTATTTATCATTGGTATTACCCAGTTAACGTCAAGTGGCCCGTACCATAAAAAATAAACTAATCTAAATAAAAAGTCAGCAATATGACCTTAGATCTTCTGACAACAGATTCCTCTAGAGTCGAGAAAATTTCTTTAGAAAAACTTGAACTTAACTAAGAAAGTAAAAATTGAGCGCACAGAATAGATTTTCTTGTTGATTGGGACAATTGTGAAACGTTTTCCACAATGAAATTTGGGAATATAAGGACATACATTTCGCTAGAGAGATAAGAGTGTAGGAATTCTAATTTAACTAATTCTAATCTAACATCAAATAAAATTTTTAAACAGTAGCAAATAAAATGTATGTAGTACTAATATTGAAGATGAAAAACAGTTACAGTGTGAGAAGGAATACAGAGAGAACAGAAGCTGCATTCAGAGAATTATAATCGTAGTTACAATCATTGCATCACGGACTCCAAACATTTTCAAAATTAAATCAGATCTAGAAATGCTGTACGTAAGTAATGGAAATACAGATAACAACTCGATGGTTAAAGAGGATGAAAGAATGAGGTTTAATATGTATGGACGAGAATAATACGGAGTTTTTGTTTTTAAACAAGACCCTCCTATTAGCAATCGTTAGGGTCTATATCAGCCAGATCAATGCCGACGGTACTCAATTAGTCGTAAGGGTAAAAAACATACCTGGCCAGCAAGAATAGACTGAATATTATGTACTAGATGATCCAGCAAACTTTGTTTTGCCATGTAAATTATTATTTTAGAACTATTTTGATAACCATCAAAATGGTTATAGTGGGTAAACCTTAAAAGCTAGACATATGCTGTCGCGGACTTTTATTTAGAACTTTTAGAGGGGA
>DWJN01006161.1:0-10879 GCA_018248895.1 Carystus phorcus
AAGTCCGCGACAGCATATGTCTAGCTTTTAAGGTTAACCCACTATAACCATTTTTATGGTTATCATAAAATTCTTTTTAAAATAATAATTTATATGGCAAAACAACGTTTGCTGGGGTCATCTAGTAATACATACCTATACAGATTGAAACAGAATACTGACCCAATATAACTTTAAACCTAATTTAAACTTTTAAAGTCAGGAGTAGACAATAACGTGATGTTTAAGTAGACCATAGATTAATTCATAGATAAAAAATATATTTAAAATTCAAACGGAACGTGGGAAATTGATAAGAAAGATAATATTAATATTTAGAAAGTCTGTTACTAAAGAATAGGTGAATTTGTTTAAGAAATTAAAGTGGTTTTTAATTTAAAACTTATCTTGCAGCATATAGAAACATTTCATTTCCATCGAATTTTGAATCTAAACCATTCTCAAATACATTTAAACACACAAAACTTATCAAAATCGGTCCAACCGTTTAGAAGTTCAGAGATACCTTCAGATGAACAGAAGAATTATATATGTAAAGATGGTTGGACAAATTACTGTGTGTTATAAAGATCCCACCAAAACATAATTGTTAAAAATGGAGAGCCAAGCTCAATACAAAAATTATGTGGGATTAATATCGGCAAAATTTTGAGCTTTTGTTGCGTGCGCTGAGTAAACGGTGAAAGTTACTCAAAAATCATGTACTACAATGTTGTTCCCCTCTAGAAGATCTAAATAAAAGTCCGCGACAGCATATGTCTAGCTTTTAAGGTTAACCCACTATAAGCATTTTATGGTTATCATAAAATTGTTTTAAAATAATAATTTATATGGCTAAACGTTTGTTGGGGTCAGCTAGTTTATAATAAAAAGGATGTTTAGGCATTTAGGCATATTGTAGTGTATCTAGTACCTACACTCTCTGATTGGTGGACCGTGAAGGACACACAACCCAAAATGGCGGGCGGGTTTTCGCCGAAACAATTAAAACATTTGCTCTCCGCGACCGTTTTCTGTAATCGATTTATTTTAGTCGTGGATTTTTTGCGTATATTTAATAGGAATCGTTGAGGAAAATGTTATTTTTGTACGCGTGCCGTGTCATTTGTTAATGTTTTGCGGATTTGGCGGTTTATTTATAGTGTAAAACCGGACTTTGTTAGATCTGGACAACTCAAAGCGTAAATTAGATAGTACCAGTTGAACTTTACATATTTCCAAGTGAAAATTCCTTGGAATCAAATGTAAACTCGACAGAGACTTATAAATATACTAGCAGACCCGGCCACGCGTTGCTGTACCTAAGGTTTACATATTCAATTTTGTAGACTTACACCGCCATCTGTTAAAACCTTATGAAATTAATCTCTTGTAAGATATCAAATAAATAATTTGCAATAAAATAGTACTGCGACTATAAATTGAGATATAAACTATCCCATCTTTTAAGTTTGATCAAACTGGACACGGTGAACTAAAATAGATTAAATTCGTTAAGTAGTTTAGGAGTCCATAGCGAACAAACACCGTGACACGTACTTTATATATATTAAGATTATGTACATAGTAAAGTAGGTATATCACTACATAGTATAAAACAAAATCGCTTTCTCTGTCCCTATATCCCTATGTGTGATTAAATCTTTAAAACCACGCAACTGATTTTGACTCGGTTTTTTTAATAGAGTGATTGAAGAGAAAGGTTTATATGTATGATACGTTCACAGTTTTTCTGTAGTGTATTTAGTATATCAGCATTGCACCCGTGACGCCGGGACGGTTCGCTAGTAATTAATATAGTAACAAGTGTAAGGTTCATGATTTTATAGTTTGATATTTTGATCTGCTTTTCGGTTTGAGCTTGCAACACTGGCAGAAAAAGAATAGAATGTCGGGTGGATGATTGACAGAAGGAGGTGGAAATTGTGATTCTTGGAGAATATCAAAATTAAGCAATAGTAAATGGAAGGAGTGAATAACCAGGAAAGAGAATAAATATGTATGGATCAGTAGAGACGGTGTTTTATTATATTTTTTACTATTCCGTTACATAAACGTAAAGTCTCTCCGACCTTGACAATGAGGTATGTGAGTCAACGGCTTCACAACACCCATTGTCCATTCGATTTGGTAACTAGCTATCCGTCACCGTATATTGAATTAAAAAAGAAAAATATCTATGTATTAATACTAGTGCTGGTTATATGGCAAAAGTTATTTTGCCATATAAATTACTAGATGAACTAGCAAACTTTGTTTTGCCATATAAATTACTAGATGAACCAGCAAACTTTGTTTTGCCATATAAATTATTATTCAAGGACTATTTTTGTAACCATAAAAATGGTTATACCTTAAAAGCTAGACATATGCTGTCGCGGACTTTTATTTAGATCTTTCAGAGGTGAACAATTTCGTAATACATGATTTTTGAGTAACTTTCACCGTTTACTCAGCGCACGCAAGGAAAGCTCAAAAATTTGCCGATTTCGCAATATTCTTTATTGCTGCTCCTCTGCTATTCCTCTTAGCGTGATGTTATATAGCCTATAGCCTTCCTCTATAAATGTACTATCTTACACTAAAATAATTTTTCAAATCGGTCCAGTACCTACTTCCTGAGATTAGCCTGTTCAAACAATCAAACAAACTCTTCAGCTTTATAGATCAGTATAGATGGAGATATAGATTTCTAGAGAATTTGTAGTGTAGACAAAAATAACTATTATAATTGGTGGAGGATTGGTGGAGGGGTTAGCCAACCCAAGTGTCGGGTGTTTTTAAACCGCCCGAAGCCTCCGACATGGCTTTACGATTATGTTCATAGCCGGCACCGACGGCTTAACGTGCCCTCCGAAGCACTGAAACGCTAAAGAAATGTTTGCCACTAGCGGTCACCCATCCAGTTACCGACCGTACAGTTGCTTAACTCTATCGATCGCATAGGATCGACGCGAGCCGCCGGGATATAAGCGCTTCCAATACCTATCTACTTATCCCAAATTAGCTATTACAAACGTGTTTGAAATTTAAACAATATTTTTTTGCTCATTGCCCAGTGGCTCGACTGGCCCCATAAACCCTTTAACTGCCGTTAGGCGACAAAAACTTGTCCTTTGTGCCCCGAATCATAAAAGCGGGATTAATATTTAAATCCCCATTGTTTGAAGTACGGACGTCGAGTCGGCTTATGCCACTGTGGTTGACCAGTTATAATTTACAACCCCTTTTGTCTGCAAATGGTGTTAACTTATTGATAAAGTGTTGAGATAAAAATTGTGTTTGACAAAAAAATTGCATGCATTCTTAAAGTGATCGTAGCTTGTTAAAGACGGTTAGTATCGAGACGCTAAAGTAATTTATGTGACAAAAAAATCGTTGCTTTAACAAAGAAAATATATCAAACTCACTAATAATTAACTACAAACTGCGCAACGCAATAAGGACGCACTGAAAACCAGCTGTTGTGCTTCTACAACACAAATCACGCTGAGTGTGTATTTCTTCATATCAAATCAATTCGTTTATTTTTGACAGTATGTAGGGAAATACATATTAACAAAGGATTTAACATAGGATTATTATTACCGTCATGTAACACAACATGTAATGTATGTGTATAAGTTAGTTTTAATTTTAATTCTCACTTATGCGATGCATAAGTGCATATATATGCTACCAACTTAATGCGAGTGATTAACTCTTAGGATTGATTCGAGCCGACGGGTTTCGGCCGTTTCAAATGTTATCAAATAAAACCTTAGTTAAAGTCAATTTTAAAAACATCTTTTATTCTAGGATAAGTGTTGTGTACAGTGTAATGGTCATCATATCGGACTGTCGTTCGAAGGGTCCTGGGTTCTATTACCAGCGAGGCAGAAATTTTAATGATGATATAAAATTTCTGTTCGCAGTTAGCTCTATGGCACTCAAGACATAAGGAATCTTAGTGTGGGACTATGAGTGTATAATTTAACTATTTTTAACGAACTTCAAAGAAGGATGTTCTCAATTCGACAGTATTTTTTATGTGTTCTCTTCACTTTTACTGTACCGATTTTGATGATTGTTTATAACCAAATGTCGGTGTTAATTATGTCCTATTTAAATTTGATGAGATCTGACGAGTAGTTTTAAAGTAATCACTAATAATGCGTATGTGACTTTAGAAATCGGAATATTTCAAGCGCTAAATTGAAGTCGATTTTTTTGGTAATTCACAAAGCCTTTATTTCCACGTACTAAGTCATTGTAGTTCAAATTCGCATAACAAGGGATTTTTTGTCAAACTGGCTACCGATAAATTAGCTACGGTGGACCCAATCGCTGTGGCCACTGAAAGGGTTGGGGCATTTCTTTCAAGCGGCTAGAATATAGTGATGATTTATTGCTTCGTACTGTATTCGCAGTAAGATAATACCGGTGCTAATAGTTTTGCGGTCACTGGGGACTTTGTTTGTGCGAATGGTTTCTTTTACCGCATAGTTAAATGGTGTTGTAAATCAATAGTTTCGAATGTTATAGATGTTATTAGTTAACTGTAATTTTTATTGTCGGCTTTAATACTATTAAAATTTAAGGATTTTATGTAACACACGTATGTGTGTACGTTAACAGTTTTTCTGTAGTGTATTTAGTATCATTGCACCCGTGCGAAGTCGGGACGGGTCGCTAGTAATTTATATGGCAAAACGTTTGCTGGGTCATCTAATATCTTTATAATAATCAAAAGGTTACTACAAATTAGAGGAATATTTTAATGACAAGAATGCTGGGGCATGAGCTTGATATAAGTTGTAACATCTAAGTGCTGTCTGTAACTGTGAGTTGGAAAAAAGCACCTTGGGAGTTTATTGCCGCTTCTTCTACCAGGGCCACTCATCGTAGGGCTTTGCTGAAGCGATGGCGTAGTTGACTTTCGAACAGTGTTTGTAAAACCTACTTCGCATAAATGATTTGATTTGATTTGAATGGCTGAGATACTTTTTGATGATTTAGCCCCAATTGGCCCCAAATGATTGATCTATTGTCCCCAGGCGAGTGTGTGATCCAGGGCGAGTTGCCGCGCGAGCTGGTGAGCACCGAGGAGTCTAGGTTTGACCTTCTGGAGGAGGCTCTCCAGTTGGTGGAGCTAGGGGACGACGCTGAGAATAAGGATGAGCAGCCGCAGGTCAGTTGATATGCAACCCTCTCACTCATAGGTTAGAGTAGGATTTTCTTTAAACTGCTGATTTGCACTTTGGTCTTTTACACTTTATTTATTTATCGGCCAAACGAACGAATAATTTTATTATTATGAATGATTACGAGTAAAATTAAATAAATTATTGACAATAAAATAAAATTATTCGTCCTCAGTGGATGTACATATATATATTTTTTCTGGTTGAAATAACAGGCATATTAACTTAGAAAATAACAAAATAATTCCAGTTTCTGAAACGTTGATTACAGAAAAATAAATAAAAACAAAATCATTTTTACAATATTACAATATTTTTACAATATCACCCATTTATGCCGAAAACTCAAATATAAATTTTTTTTAGTTGTGCCATATATTAGTAAGGGTGCGACATGTTTTACCTATGATATGTTGTCTCTGGCAGGCGGTAGAGGGCAGCAGCACGGGTGGCGAGATGTTGCACCCGGCGATGCGGCATGTCCCGCACCATCCACTGGCGCACTACCACAACCAGGTGAGTTCTACCATCTACCACCTACCACCTACCATGACGACCCGCGTGGATACCACGCCGGAACGCCGTTCGAAGGGGTATTCGATTGTCAGCGAGGCAGAAATTTTGACCATCTTCTACCATCTTCTATCACCGACCATGACGACACGCGTGGTCACCACGAACCGCCGTTCGAAGGGGTATTCGATTGTCAGCGAGGCCGAAATTTTGACCATCTTCTACCATCTTCTATCACCGACCATGACGACACCCGTGGTCACCACGAACCGCCGTTCGAAGGGGTATTCGATTGTCAGCGAGGCCGAAATTTGAATGAGTTTAAATTTCTGTTCTCGGTCTGGGTGTGTGTAATTGTGTTGTCCACGACACGGGGCATCCTTTCGACCGCTGACAGGTCTCTAGTTATAAAAATTGTTTAATGTTACTTCTAAATATTAAGGAGATTTGAATAAGTTTATACAATGTAAACCTATGTGCGGCCATCGAACATAAATCAAATTTAAAATTGGCTCTTTCATAAAAAAGGTTGCTCACTCCGGCTAAACCATTCTAAAATTCGTTTCAACACAGTAAAAAAAACATTAAACTCAAATCTCAAACTCAAATTATTTATTTAACGTAGGTATTTATAAATACACTTATGAAACGTCGAATATTTTGCATCTACCACCGTTTCGGAAGGGTACCTTATAAAGAGAAGAAACGGAAAGAAACTCCTCAGCACATCTTTTAAAAAAATACTTAAGTCTAATGACAATTATAAAAACTTAAATTACATTCTCTGATACCAGTCTTCCTCAAAACCTAGTCTATCTATTAACCGTTTCTAAGTTTACTGTACTCGTTAATTTAATAACACGCAACATGCGATGGTATCGGTTAATCTCAAATATTTTGGGAAACAAAAAGTTAAATTTCTCTAAAACCGAACGGTGATAAATGATTCAATGTCGCGAGGATCAAATCCCACACACGGCGGTTCGAGTCCTGTTTAAGTCATAAGAGATACACAGACAATCTATATATTAATACGTGAAGCAAAAAAAAGCCCTTTTTACGAAAATTACGTGGAAGGAGTAGATATTTGGCACACCTATCTTATACTAATATATAAAGCTGAAGAGTTTGTTTGTTTGTTTGATTGTTTGAACGGGCTAATCACAGGAACTACTGGACCGATTTGAAAAATTCTTTTAGTGTAAGATAGTCCATTTATAGAGGAAGGCTATAGGCTATAGCTATCACGCTAAGATTAATAGGAGAGCAGCAATAAAAAATATTGCGAAAATGGGAAAATTTTGAGCTTTCCACGCGTGCGCTGAGTAAACAGTGCAAGTTACTCAAAAATCATGTATTACAAAATTGTTCCCCAGGGTTCATCTAGTGGTGAATATAAGCGAAGCTTTCGTGAACTGCATTTCGTATTTTACTGAACATTCCTTTTCTGAACCTGGGACTAGTTGGTCGTGTACTCACATATTGCCACATGGCCTCAACCCATTAACGGCCCACTACTGAGCACGGCTCTCTCATCATAGGGTTTTGTTGAAGCGAAAAGTGTTTCTAAAAATCGATTTGTATTAAACTAAATCAATTTGTGGTGGTCTACTTTTACTGTTAGCCTCATTCGAAACCTTAATGTACAGGTGGGGTCTTCTCTAAGGTCTAAAGCATACTCCACCACGCTGCTCCAGTGCGGCTTGGTGGAATTTCTGTACAAATTATATTTCCTGCTACATTTCTCAAATTACCGTGTAGAATTTGACCGCTCTGAATAAGTTATAACTGGACATGCAATTAAAATTTGTTCCGAAACATTAACTTGTACAAATAGTGCTGCTTTGAAAGGTTATTTTATTTACGTTGGAAATGAGGTCATTCGGTCCATTTCATAAAGTGTTTACGTACTATAATTTACTAATGGCGATAGATATACAGCCCGAAAATCGATAGTTTGTATCGTTTTTAACCGACTTAAAAATAAGTAGGTTCTCAATTCAACTGTAATTTTTTTGTTACTTAATAACAATTTACGAGGTGTACCAATTTGGATGATAAGTTGTTTTTTTTCCAACAAAGCCATTATTTTGTATCAATTAACCAAGAAAAAAGTGAATAAAGAATGTGTAGGTTACTACAGGGTGGGCAGTGGACTGTATATTAAAAAACTTGCTGGATCTCCTCTTCTTTATTTCACTGGATACTATTGTCGAACTACTTGACTGAGATGTTAACTGAACTAACTGACTTGTTGAGATACTGACGCCTTCTGATACTGTTGAACTACTGACTTGCTGACTTGCTGAGATAACGACACCTTCTGATACTGTTTGCGGAGCTAACAACTTTTGCCCAAATTGGCCTTTCTTATATTTCGTCTACGGCGGACAACAACCTTAGACGTTTAAAGCACGTAAACACTGCCAAGGACCAATAGGAGGCCGACCGTTTTGCGCCCGGCACCTTTCTCCCCGTCCTTGTCTTTCCTGTAGCGCCATCCTTTGCTACCTGTTCTATAGCTACCTGTCCTATTTTGACATATGGCTTTTTACTCGTTTTATCCTACTCTAATTATTTACATTTACCTGCCTACCCTTATTGCTACTAATTGTAAATAACATTATATACATAAATCAATCATAATGTCGTATTTTTGTAGACTTAATTCTATATGTTTTCGCTGTCCGTAACAATACTTTTATTTTTTTGCTGATCACAAATACAGTAGCAATACAACTACTAAGCGATACGAGAGGAACGCTCGCGATGTTTAAATTGGTAGCTCGCAATGACTAGGTTCCTCAGATTGTATTATGTGTGCACCACATCATGGTAAGTATCGATAATGCAGGACAGGTTAACATAGTGAAATTTCATATTAAAACCATTGGATTGCCCCTCCCCACAATCAACGTTAGTAACCAAACTAACTCCAGGTCAGTTACAAAATGAATTACTATTCGACGGCTTTAAACACATTTAAAACTGTCATACTACTGGAAGCGGTTTATTTGACCCGCTTGGCTATAGGAAGAGGCCGGGATCATTAAAAATGGACAACCAAACCAAAAATTGAACGATAGATGAACTGGAGAACCTTGTTACAATGTGATTTATCTAAAAAATAGTTTAATTTGGCATAATGGTACTTAAACTATCAACATAATTTTTAATTATTTTATTAGAAAATAAATGTGTTTAACGGAATGGTAAATGCAAGTGGAAGAATGAATGGCATTTATCTATCTAGTTGAAACTATAGTCATTCTATTTATATGTATGTCAATAAACAAAAGATACCTAGGAATTGAAATATGTATATCGCACGGAAATCGTTGGTACCCGTCACAAATAGGACCACAAAGCGAATACTATTGGCTTCAACCCACGACAAAGAACGGGTCTCTCCTCATTATTGAGGAGGCCTAGAGTATACTCCCCCACACTGCTCCACTACCCTCAAACCTTAGCAGTGTCGAAAATTTTTATGCCACCCGAAGACCGAAGGTAGGAAGGAAAGGCATGGCTTGACGACTGATATCTACGATAACAACTGCAACCGTCGGCTTAACGTGCCTTCCGAAGCCCGAAAGAATTTTTTGCCACTAGTGGTGACTCTTCCAAGTACCGACCGCATCTGCGGTTGCTTAATTCTGTCGATCGGGTAGGATCGACACGAATCACCGGGTGAGAATGTCAATTAACATTGAATAAAAATGTATGTATATTTTAATTCTTAAACAACTCGGGGCAAATTTCAAAACTATCATAATCATAAGATATGAACGCACATGGTTAACAGGATCTAAAATGGCACAGAACTTGTGAATTAAATTGTATAAAAAGAAATTTATTTATTCAAAAGCACGGCACTCACCCTAAGAAGTATTTGTGATGCAGACATGGTTCGATGGACAAACTTAGCTCCAACCGTCACCCTTTGGTTCAAATCATTTATGAATGGTTTTCTCGCCTGTTACTCTTTTTATATCGAAAAATATTTTTATCAGTCCTATTGTTAAGCTTATGATAAGTCAAAAATATTAAAGTTAATCTCCCCGTTGTCTATAACAAGGATGTACCCTGTTGACTAAAATATTATTCATAAAGTTTTTATCTTTCTTTTATTTTACATACACATGAAAATCAAATTTTCATTCTCAAACTCGGACATTTCTTTTAGCTACTACCTTCTTCTCTCGATTTGTTTATTTTAGAATTTTATAAATAGTGATAACAATTTCAAAAACAAGCTGCCAAAAGCATTAAATCTTTCATATGATATCCGTATGTAGGGGTTTACTCATAAAAAAATTACTAGTATTCAGCCCTCTGCCATATTAACATAGATTCAGAGTGACGTCATTCAAATTATCACACATTGTCATCCAAATTAAACGTGTTCACAAAATTTGCAATCTGTTGGGGACAGCTGCTTCAAAATTCAGTTGCAAGAATCCACCCAAACAAACATCATCATTTTCCTGCCCATTTCCCATTTTTATATGGGGTCGTCGCAATATGTCCTCTTCTTCCATTCTTCTCTATTAGCCGTCATTTCAACATTTACTCCCTTCTCTTTCATGTCGACTCCATCCAAGCAAACATAAAAGGGTTAAAAGATTGTCTCAAGAAGTCATAATAACTAAATAAACCGACAAAGTCAATAGAGAACGATTAAATCTGTTCTACGCTACTCAAAAAATTCTGTTTGCCCGGACGTAATCCCGCAACGAATTTATTTTTCATTGAAATACGATATTTCAATTTAACATGCTAAAAGTGTACATCGGAATGTGAAATTGAAATGTTGCGGTTTTTATAAATAAATAAAAAAAAAATTACAAAAACTTCCACATGGAACAAAGAAGCAGTAAATACCTGCATTCAGTTTCGAAGTTTCATAAACGCAAAAGATGTGGTTCCCTGGGGCGCAGACTGCGGAGCAGCACCAACAGCTTCCTACATTTATGATTGCTAGCAGGTTGGACTGCAGTTACGTGAATCATTGATATGCTACTTTAGCTGGAATTGCGCAGCGGTGATTCACTGTTGTTTCAAATTTTTGAAGTGAAAACTTCTTTAGGCGCGTTGAGCGATTTGGTAGCCTGTGTACACGTATACACTAATACATCGACTATTTCTGACTGTATTATGTGCGCGTTGGACGCTTTTTGGAT
>DWJN01006162.1:0-10879 GCA_018248895.1 Carystus phorcus
GCGTTAACTTAGTAGATGCCTATTCACTGTAATATTATAACCGAACGGGAACACCGACCGCGGGCGATTTATTCTTCTCCTTCGCAGTACGTATTATAAATGAGGAGACAAAGCGCTTTGTTCGTACCAGAGGGGTATTTATAACGAAGGGCGCCGTGCGTCGGAACGTTCGATCATAGAATGGGGAGGGGGGAACTAATCCGTGTAATTATATAATTATTTGCATATAATTTTAATGCAATACATGATACATAATTTCAGACCGAGTGGCGAAGCACCCAATCCTCACTCACAGCGATGACCTCAGACTGTTCTTGACAACACCCGATGATGAACTAGATAAGGTTCAGTATAGCTAATCTGTACTTGAAAATTTCCCGGGCTTTATTCTCATCTATGTTTCTTCTTGTGTCTACAGTGTGTATTTTGGCTTGATTTAAATAATTCAGATAAAAAGAAATATATCTTATTATGTAAAAAAATACACGTTTTGTAACAGTGTTAAAATTACAGGTTAATTAAAGTGTGCAGATTAGATGTCATACATAACGTTAATATTAGCACAGAGTAATGACAATGTTTGTTAAATGTACTTTAATATATCTAATATCTTCGAAATTTCAATTATCAAACTTTCGAGGTGCGTTTATTAAATTTTTGAATAATTAAAAAATTTATGATTTTAAACTTTTTTCATCACTAAACGTTTTAATTGAAGACATGAGTGGATGAAGATCACAAAATTCTAATTTCGAGAAAATCAATTTCAACGTTTCTTATAATCATTTTACGATGTTATAAAATACCTTAAGTGTTTCGATCCAATAAAAGTGTCTGGCGGTGCTAACTGTTCAGTATTTTAAAAATAGGAGCGATATTACAGAAAATAAAAAACACCATCATTCATGCATAAAACAGTGAAAATCCAAAAATGCGACATATCACCTTCATCCACTCATGTCTTCAATTATATCCCTTATAACATCTCTTTTCGTGCCTTTCCTCTTTCAATCTTTAACTTTAAATTTTTTGTCAAGTATAAATTGTTAATCTCATCAACAGTAACAATGTCGATTTCACGAAGTTCGATACTGAATTCCTTAAAAAAATTACCTTATCGTTTTCCTCAAATATTATAACCAATTGGTATCAAAAATTGTTTTACGTATTTTGCGTCGAAACAACGCGAGTGATTGGAAAATGAGTCATTTTGTGTTATCTGTGAACGGTTTTAACCGTGTTAAAAAGAACGATTTAGTATTTACTTATAATATACCTACAGACCTGTTCTGCAAAATACATCCGTAAAATATTTGTTAAAGTCTTATTTCATGGTGACAATACGAGTGTAAACAATGAATAACCTATTTTACTGAGTTTTTCAGTCAAAAATGTTTCTCTTCACTTATTAACTTGAAATTTCTTCTTTATTTTACCAAAATGTTATACGAATAGACTTATCTATGTGGTTTCAACTGTTGCATTTTGAAACGTGAACGTTTTACAAATCAAGACTTCATTTGGGTGTTTTAAAGTACTTAAAAATGAAGTGTTTGTTATAGACTTCTCTAAACATCTATAAAAACATTCTGCAGTTGAATCATTAGAAACTGGCGGTTAATATCGCATTGTTCCGTTGCTCCAATTTGATATGAAAGAACGAACAAACAAACACTTTCGCATTTATAATATTAAATATGGTAGTAAATATAATGGTAACAATTGCTAATCCTTTTAACATTTACGACGGTTATATAATTGTTAATCGGCCAACGAAGTGCGCGAAATTACGACGCTCTTAACAAATATTGCATTTTTTATCGCGACTATTGCTATCGGCTCATTAAAATTACATAAATGAATTCATTAGATGGTCAATAAACTTGATTTTACAACACATTCTTCTTTACGACGTTGTTAGATTAGAAACTGGCCGTAAATTACATTACACGTCATTACATGGAAATGTAAGCGACATGGAATACGTTTTTGGTCCTTCGAGGCAGGATTTTTGGGTATTTTGGTTATTTTTTCAATGCTTATTCGGATCCGTATTATTGTTTACTAGCTTTTATCCGAACCCTTAGATTTGAGAATGGTTTATGTTCACAAGGCCATTCGATAGAAATTATGTGTTTTATGCTGCAAGATATCTGCAGGGATAGCTAGTAATAATAAAATGTTTTAAGGGGCAATTTATTCTTATCAAAATGAATACGTTAGTTTAAACATTTCATGTAGATTATAATTTCCTATGAATCAGCTTCTAAGAATAGCCTGTTATTTATTTTATATTACTAACATCTCGACAGACAAATTGCAGAGAACGAAGAATGTTTTGATGTAGTAATCGCGATGGTCGTGTTCCTCAACTGTCCTTGGTTATATTTCGGATGGAAAGACATGTGACAGATGTATATTAATCTATATAAATAAAATTGAATTGCTGTTCGTTAGTCTCGTTAAAATTTTAGAACGGCTGGATTGATTTGGCTAATTTTGGTCTTGATTTATTTGTCCAGGGAAGGTTTAAAAGGTAAGTAAATATAAAAATGCCAGGAATTGAATAAAAAAACAACATTTTTTTTTACGCGGTACGGTGTCTGCCGGGTCAGCTAGTAATATATATATAGAACGCGTCACGGTGTTTGTCCGCGATGGACTCATAAACTACTTAACCGATTTTAATTAAATTTTGCACACCTTTCGCAATTTGATCTAACCTAAAAGATAGGATAGCTTACATCTCAATTTAAAGTCGCAATATTATTTTACTGCAAATGATTTGTTTAATATCTTACAAAGGATTCGTTCCATATGATTCTAACAGATGGCGGTGTAAGGTAATTAGTCTGCTAAACATGTAGTTTTGTAAATGAGTCTAAATAAATAAATAAATCAAATAAATTGCGGCGTCTATTAAGAGAATACATTTTATAGAGTTTACTCTGTTCTGTTATGAGACGGATCTTCGTGTTATAGCTGCTAATTGTCCTAAATGCCACAAAAAAGCGTTTTAGCATTCTCTCAATTCTAAGAATGTATATGTATGTTTATTAAACAACTAGATGAACCAGCAAACGTTGTTTTGCCATAAAAATGTTTATAGTGGGTTAACCTTAAAAGCTAGACATATGCTGTCGCGGACCTTTATTTAGAACTTTCAGAGGGGAACAATATTGTAATATATCATTTTTGAGTAACTTTCATCGTTTACTCAGCGCACGCAACAAAAGCTCGAAATTTTGCCGATTTCGCAATATTCTTTGTTGCTGCTCCTCTGCTATTCATCGTAGTGTGATTTTCTATAGCCTATAGCCTTCCTCAATAAATGGACTATCTTACACTAAAAGAATTTAAAAAATCGGTCCAGTAGTGCATGAGATTAGCCCGTTCAAAAAATCAAACAAACAAACTCTTCAGCTTTATATATTAGTATAGATATAATTATTCTGTTCGTGTCTATGTCACTGAACTCCTGATAGTTGAGACCGATCTTGATGATTTTTTACTGTGTGTTTAAATGGATTTGAGAATGGTTTAGATTCACAATTCGATTCAATAGAAAGAGTGACAGTATGAAGTATGATTGAAGACATGTATGGATGAAATGTTACATTTTAAGATATTTTTAACCGACTTCAGAAAAAAGAAGGAGGTTCTCAATTCGTCTGAACTTTTTTTTTTACATTAAATGGAGATTTTACATAAGTAATACTACATTTTATGGACACGTCAAATATATAAAACGTACAATTGTCCATTTTATATTCTACTAGATGAACCAGCAAGCAAGCAAGCAAGCAAGCAAGCAGGCAAGCAAGCAGGCAAGCAAGCAGGCAAGCAAGCAGGCAAGCAAGCAGGCAAGCAAGCAGGCAAGCAGGCAGGCAAGCAAGCAAGTAAGGAAGCAAACTCTTCAGCTTTATATATTAGTATAAGATTAGATTTTAAACAATGAGAAATTATACAAATTGTTTAATACACATCTATAAAATGTCGCCCATTATAAAATCGGAAGGATTTAATTATTTCAAATAGCAAACAGTTATCGACAGATCGAATCTACAGATGTAATGAGTGTCGGAAACTGACAAGAAACAAAGTTTACCGACAGTTCGATGACAACTTCAGGTTCATTGAATTACCAAGTTTGTTGTTCCTGGACGAACAATGGACGGTTCCGCTGTGGAACCAATTAGCGCTCGAGACAATCATGTTTTTGTTATTAAACATAACTTTTTAACGTCACTTCGACAAGTGTCGGGTAATAAATTGTAGGCAACTTTTTAAGTTATCATTTTAACTTTCCGTTTAGAACAGAAATAATAGTTTTTAGTGTTTATTTTTTGGATTTTAATTAATGTTATAGTTATTCTTTATACCCAGTCCTTTCGTATAAAAATACTATTTATGCATAGATAAATAGATTTGACCATTAATTTGTGATGAATTCTTCCTGAAACCGTTTCAATTTCCCGCTAAACTATTTATATTTTACATCATTGTGATAATTGTTTCTGTTAAACTATTAGTTTATTCGCCGCCCGTAAATCTTCCAAAGTACATTAAATGGCAACTGTTTATTAGTTTTCTCAATGAATTTATGGTCTGTACCGTTTAATAACGTAATAGCGTCACGAAATGGCGCAGCGGTAGTCGCGTTAGTGATATATCTATACTAATAATATAAAGCTGAAGAGTTTGTTTGAATACACTAATCTCGGGAACTACTGTTTCGAATTCAAAAAATCTCACTGTGATATATAGCCCATTCACCGAGGAAAGCTATAGGTAATATAACATACAACTAATAGGAGATGAGCATTGATAAGAAATGTTACAGAAACGGGACAAATATTCCATGGTGATACGAAGTTCGCCGGGTCTACTAGTATAGTATATTTGGAGGTTTTACTATTAAAACAGCATGGAACTTAATTAACTTAAATTTTACTCGTACTAAAATATTATTACAATTATTGAAATAATTAACTTAAGAACGATTTAACTGGAATTGTGTGTGTCTTCTACCTGTAGCCTGCCACTAAGCACGGGTTTCTCCCTATCACTGAGGAGGGATTTTCCTATCAACCATAGATATACTGCTATCAATTTTTAACTCAGTTCATACAACTACATTACAAGCCATTTCATAATATTTGGGGTCTGTTTTATGCAAGTATACCACAGTAAATACACTTGTATGTATCACTCATAGTTATAGTATACAAAAACATTTAATTTCTATTGAATCTAATTGTGAACCTTAACCATTCTCAAATCTCTAAATCATTTAAACGCACAGTAAAATCATTGAAATCTTATACTAATATATAAAGCTGAAGTGTTTGTTTGTTTGTTTGTTTGTTTGATTGATTGAACGGGCTAATCTCAAGAACTACTGAACCGATTGGAAAAACTATTTTAGTGGTAGATAGTACATTTATGGCGGAAGGCTATAGGCTATATAACATCACGCTAAGGTAAATAGGAGAGGAGTAGCAATAAAAAGTATTGCAAACATGGCAAAGTTTAGAGCTTTACCTTGCGTGCGCTGAGTAAACGGTGAAAGTTACTCAAAAATCATGTATTACATTCTTCCCCTCTCATAGTTCTAAATAAAAGTCCGCGACAGCATATAACTAGCTTTTAAGGTTAACCTACTATAACCATTGTTATGTTTATTAAAAATAGTTTTAGGATAATAATTTATACGACAAAACAACGTTTGCTGGGGACAGCTAGTCGATCATAAAGATAAACCGTCATTTTCTCTGTTAAGTTAGCTATTATATATTTAATAGCATCGAGATGTTATTGTTGTTGAATGTGAACGGCGCCAACGAACGTACTGACTTCAGTAATCTCATCATAAAATGCACGCCAGTGTCACATGTTAATTTGTTCATCAACGACCTAAGGGCATTACACGTGCAGCGGTTGACGGCTGATTTAATGGCAGTCATACCGCTTTAACAGAATACAGTTTGAATATGACTAGCTGTTTAAATTATGGTGACGTAGTATTTTACACATTTCCTTTGTAGATGAAAGTGAAATGGAAAACAAATAACGAAGAAGTGAAATGGAAATTTTTCAAGCTACACATTTTCATGTTAAAAATTGGACTAAAGAACAAAGTAAATTAAGGTTTAAATTAATGAAATATAATAAAAACATTGTATTAGTTTATATCATGTGTAAAGAAAGAAATTGAAACAATTTCGGTTCTCAAATATGTGCGTACATCGAATATCTCCGCACTAAGATTCCATAAATACACAAAAAACGCCACACACACATAAAATTCACTCTAGGGATTCCCTGTGTCATGGTTGCCATGTAAATACACAAAAATACGGACATACAAACGTATGCCGAGAACAGAAATTTAAACTTCATTCAAATTTATGCCCCGCTGGGAATCAAACCTTCCCTTCAAATAGCAATCCGTAGCGTCTTGCGCGTAACATAGAGAATACTAATAATAGACTCAAGAAAAAAGTTTTATTTATGTGAATATCTGTTCTGGCCGGGAAAAGAAGCCGGGACTTACTTCGCGGGGAGTTTGATATAACTATAATTTTATAATTTAGTATTGGTATAAAACGTTTTAAATCATCCTCGTGTTTTTTCTATTCTCCTGCTCGTTATCAATTATACCTTTCTTCATCTACTAGTTATTAAAAACATATTCTATCGAATCGTATTGTGTATGTAAACCATTTTATAATGCACTTAACCACGAAAATTTGTTCACAATCGGCCCAAACGATATTTAGTGACATACACACGAATAGAAGAATTATTTATATAAAGATTAGAATTGATTTTCAATCGGTAACGTTCATCCCGCTGAATGTGAAACAGCTTTACCTAAAGTGCGTTGACTCTCAACTTCAGACATATTTTGCCACAGTTCCCCGTCAATATTTGTTTTGCTTATGGAGTGCCCGCTATAGACTGATGGGCTTACTAACAAAGTTACCGATTACTGTTGACAGTGAGACTATCAGGAACCTCTATTTGACGACGTACGTAACGCAATGAGCATGGTGACCATGCCTGCACCATTCGAAGTTCATTTCCTAATGTAACCATTTTTTCCAAGCAGCTACACCTAATTGATATTTACTTTTAGAACCTATTTACATTAAAATACATTGGAAACTTACCTTGTTACAACCAATTTTCGTTATTTTCATCTTCTAAACTTACCGTTTCATCTCAATTAAACCATCTGATCTCCTTCACCTGCCCTGCAACATTTCTACGTGTTGTTTGGTTAAATTTGGGTTCGATTTCCAGCGAGGCAGGTATTTTAAAGATTTGTTTAAATCTCTGTTGTCAGCCTGTGTGTGTATTTTGTTATCTATACCACCAAAAACATAATGAACCATATTGAGGCTGAATATGTAGCATTTAAATGTGATATATTCAACGAAAACATAACACAGACTTCAGTTTCAATTTGACCACAGTTTATAGAACTATGTCCTTGAAGCCCCTTAAAGTGCCCCGTCGTGTTCCGCCAGGGGGCTTAGAGTAGTAGTATATCTTCTCTTCTCTCCGTTCCTGCTCAACAATGCCTCAGTTGTGCGTTTGTTGTTGCTGGTGTGGCGACTGCACTACACATCACACGATAATGTCACACCAGACCTGAATCACGCTGTTGAAGTTTTCTACAACGCTTCCATAAACAAGTTCCGAACATGAGCAGTTGGAGCTCGGCCGCGCCCTAGGTACGATATTTCGCCTAGCGGGAGATCTTCCTTGGTGTCAATTGGTGGCGGTGACATCACGAAACACATCTCCTTTTCAGCTATTTACATACAAACAGACTATAGACCAAGTGACGTCATCGCTTATGTTACGTGGCTTAGTTATGAGAAATCACATTTCGATATAAATAATAAACAAATTAAAAAATATATTTCTTAGAAAAATTTTATGGAAAATACTGTTCTACGTTAAGTTTATGTATCCTTCTTAATGAAGGCAACATCCCAATTAAAGTTCACGGATAAAGTAACAAGCTCGTGAATGCGTCACGGTCCCGATGTTGATTATCATAAGTCAGTATATCGACGACCTTTGTCCGCTTCACTGAGTTTAATTAATATAATCGTGTATCAACCCAGTCCCGTCCGTCGCCGCGAGCCTGTGCGTGAATGACACAAGTTGAACTTCCTTCGCAAACATTGTTCACTGAAACTGCGCAAACTGTACGAGATTTAACCCATTAGTGTCACAAAAGCTCTTTGAACTGGCTATAATTTTAGGGTCCCTCATTGTAATAAACATGGATACTGAAATATTGCGCGTAAAGCACGAATTTCACTCATAACTGCGTCGGCAGTCAGCAGTCAGGAGTCATCAGTCAGTACATTTGACAATGTAAGGAAGAGGACTGTAAATATCATTTTTACATTTTACCCAAATAAAGTATCTCTCTCATATCTATTTACGTCACAGCTAGACACGTCACAGCACACGTCACGCCGGAGCTGACGAAAATAGTGGATTGGGTTTGATGACCTCATAAGAAATATAAAGAATTCTGCTTTGGGCTTGTCGGATTGGTGATTGTAGAAGCTACTTGTTTTGTTAACACTTGTTTTATGTAAATCTACACTAATATTATAGAGAGGAAAACTTTGTTTGTTTGTAATGAATAGGCTCAAAAACTACTGGACTGATTTTAAATATTCTTTCACCACTCGAAAGCTACTTTATCCACGAGTAACATATGCTATATTTTATGTTGGAAAAAAATAGGGTTCCGTAACAAAAAGGAAAACTTTGCTGGCTCAGCTATGACGAATATAAACGAATTCTGCTGTAGACTTGTCAGATTGGTGATTGTAGAAGCAATTTGTTTTGTTAACGCTTGTTTTATGTAAATCTTATATATATTAATATATAAAGCTGAAGAGTTTGTTTGTTTGTTTGATTGTTTGAATGGGCTAATCTCAGGAACTACTAGACCGATTCGAAAAATTCTTTTAGTGTTACATAGTCCATTTATGGAGGAAGGCTATAGGCTATGGAACATCACGCTAAGATGAATAGGAGAGGAGCAGCAATAAAAAATATTGCGATAACGGCAAAATTTAGAGCGCTGCTTGCGTGCGCTGAGTAAACGGTGAAAGTTACTCAAAAATCATGTATTACGATATTGTTCCCCTCTAAAACTTCTAAATAAAACTAAATAAAAGATAAATATGTATACATGCATATATTATATATTAATTATTTCATTTCTATCGACTCGAATTGTAAATCTAAACCATTCTCAAATCCATTTAAACACAGTAAAAAATTATCAATGTCTGTCCAACCATTTATGGGGATCTAGAACATACACACAAACACAAGAATTATGTATACAAAGATAAATCAATGTTTCTTTATTTATTTTTCGCTGAAATGGTAGGATATAGAGCATTGATGTTATCAGCAAATTTGTTTAGGATTCTCTCAAAAGATTTCGGTATCAAAATTATATAGACCGGACACATGGTTGATGAGTTACAGTCGAATATTGATTTATTGTTGATTGACCGGACTAGATCTATTCGCATATATTTTTTAATGCATAATAGCCACTAGGATTGTTTAATTCATAGTGATCTGAAAACTCAAAGCAAATTAATACATTCAGATAAAAAAATATTTATTTACATAAAATCAGAACAATGACTTTTATTATTTGTCTGTGTGTATTATTATTGTAATCTTATAAAAGGTTTAACACAATTGGATGCGGTTTTCACTGATTGCCTGTTGTGGTAATATGTGATGATAGTTTAATTTGAATAAGTTATAATATAATGGTACCTTATTCCAGCCGAACCCAGAGAATCTCGTGTCATACTTTGGTACTGTCCGATGTACAACTAAGTATGGCTCATAGTCCAGCTGCCATTCCGCCTGGAAATAACATAAATAATTTAATCTATACTTAAAAAATCGGATCGTCTGTTTGTAATATTAATGTAATCGCTTATGACTAAACGCATAAATATTGGTACATATACAAAAGTAACAATTTTACAATTTTTGTCTGTTTGTTTGTTCCGGCTAATTTATGGATCGGCTGGATCAATTTTGATGGCACTTCCATTGGCAGATAGCTGACATAATACGGAGTATCTAAGGCTATTTTTATTTTGGAATTAAAAGTTATTGTAAAATCTGTGAACTGAACAATAACTTTTTGTTAAATTCCACGCGGATGAAGTCACGGGCACAGCTAGTGTAAAAATATAATCTCCTATCCACACTGTCTCACTTTTAACAACTAAATTTTTATGTTGTTTAACAATAAATATGTTTTTTTTATTTTTACAGTATGTATATGTTAATGGCTAAACCCGATTTCAGGATAAACTAGTTTTGCCTAGGCTAAACTAATTCTTCCTACAAGCAATAGGTTCTTTAATTGACAACAGAACATTTAGTTAATGTAAAAATCACCAATAGTAAACAAACGTACCTCATAGGGCGCGGAAGCAGATGTCCACCTCGAGTAGTTGGTGGCGCGGTGCCCTCGAGGCCACTCGCGTAGGCGGAAGGGTGCGACATCGCCGTCAGCGTGCAGCGTGGACAGCCTGGCCAGCAGCGCCGCCTTGTTCCGCGGGACCGACGCCCGGTACCGCTGCGTCTCGAACGCCGGGACCACTAGACACTGGGGAATCGTGGATACGTGTATACATCAAATTCAAAATCATTCGTTAATCCATTCAGTCGTTCGTTCATTTGTTCGACTTCGATCATTCATTCGTTCATATATAACATCAGCCGCGTTCCAGTAACCGTTCACAACGATCAGATCGCTCATATCAGCGTTCCACATGACGACCGCGGTCGTTGTGGT
>DWJN01006163.1:0-10879 GCA_018248895.1 Carystus phorcus
GTGTCGGATGTTTTTAATCCGCCCGAAGGCCTCCGACATGGCTTGACGACTGCTTTGTTCATAGCAACCGGGACCGAAGGCTTAACGTGCTCTGCGAAGCACGGAAACGCTCAAGAAATTTGTGCCACTAGCGGTCACCCATCCAGGTATCGACCGCGCTCGCAGTTGCTTAACTCTATCGATCGCTTATTATCGTCGCGAGCCGTTAAGGCTATGAGCGCTTCTATTATAATAATATTTTAGTAATCTAATATTTGTAATTTAAGCAATTAGGTAAAAATTAAAACGGCTTACATATTCGGTTGAATGTTTCCTTTTTCTAAGTCTTCGTTACCTACGTGACCGGCGGCTTAACCTAAATGTCAGGTACAAGACAATCACTCGCATTGACCTGACCATATCTATTGTAACGAGTCCTATATTAGGTCACGTTTATGACCTAGCTCCTAGCTTTAGTCATCCGATGACTCAAGTAACGCTTTGTCCTGTTTCTAGTAACTGCGGAATTATGAATTAGTATAATTTGTTACAAAATATGAAAAATAAGATGACTATATTGATTTATATTATTTGTCAGGTTTCATTTAATAAATTACCTTTTGTATAATTACATCTGAGGAAGATATGTATTCAAATCGGGACCGATAAAGAGAGAATCTGTGATTGAGCTTTGGCCTGGCAGTTTGCAGTTAATATTTTTAGAATATTTAAATCGAACTTTTAAAGTTCATAATTTAATTAAAATTTTAGAGGTTATGAACTGAACTGTGCTTAAACGTATTGTCTTTTGATGTGTTAACTGCCGAAAAACAAAAATACTAGTTACATAAAAACAGGGTATTTGATTTCTATTCTAACTTTGTATATTTTGAATTTTAAATACAATTAAAAATTAGTTACAAAACTATGGCTAACTTGAACTCAATTAAATTCGCTGTGTCGAAATATGACAATTCGCAAAACAATTCTTAATTGCATACAGAATTCTCTTCAGAATTACGTCGTAACATTATGAGAACAAGAATCTAGTTTGCCGTAAATCAATTGCCACTTTATAATTGCTTAATTGCGGGACAGGCACCGTGATAACCTTAGCAGTCAGAGAAACGTATGAATGGTACTACAGTTGTATCTAGTGATTGGCATTGTCGCGGAACTGATCAATGGTGTTCACTGGGGGATTGTTGAGGTAAAAGGCGTTGCTTAAATGTCAATAATAGGTAACGAACAGGCTTAAAGTACACCTGTAAAGTACTTGTAGTAATCAGTTCATACTGTAGCCTACAGATATATATTTAAGTCTTAAATCGTAAATGAAGCTGGCTGGCACAATACATGGCGGCGCAAAGCTTTGAATAGATGTCGTTATTAGAGTCTGAGACCACGTGGTACTTAGGTACTTAGATAATTAAATTCTGTTCTGAAATCTCTAGGTTTGGAGTTTTCAGTGTATTGACTGACGCACAGGTATTCCAAATACTTTTTCAGTTGTATTTTTTAAAAACCTACAATTTTACACCCAAATACACGGTATAAAATGGAAACGTTACTATGGAATCTAAATAAATTATGTTAAAAATAAAACGAATCAAGGAGCAATTTTAACCGATTAAAAAAAAAGTATGTATTTTTATTTATCTGTACTACTTAGTAACTTTTTACTGGTTGTACCGATTGGAATTGCATTTTTTTTATTCGAACGTCATGTGGTTTGAGCGAAATCTGACGAGTGGTTTTGGAATTATCCCTACTAATGCGCATTTACTTAATGTGTAAGGCTTCGAAATCGTTATATTTAATACCGCGTATTTCATTTATATCGTGTTCTTTGTCCATTGTCAATGCGATTTTCAAGGTGTGACAGAAATACTTTTTCATGTTGATCGATAGTATCTATCTAATACTAAAATGTTAATAGGGGACCAGCAGACAACAGATATAACGTTAAAAAACCAGACTTTTATAGCGATTTGTAATAAAAAAGTGAAGAATATGCTTCGTAACGTTTCAATTCCTGCATTTATAAACTCTAATTATATTTCAACCAATCAAATGTTAATTATAAAGGGAATAAATATCGTTAGAATATTTCCTTTAAAATACATCAATTACCTTTAAGTGCATTTCGGTCGCCTTGTTTGCAGCTGTCATTACTGATTTTACTTCTTTTTTTAACAATAAACATTTACTCTACAACATTTTCAAATAATTAAGCTGTTTGACAGTTATAAAACGATAATAGTAATCGTGTTGGTATTTATCGATGGTGTCAACCAATAAGTGGTTAGATGTCAAGGAGCGATAAACAAATTGATTAGCAACATAAAGTGCTACTTGCAGTGCTTATCCGAGGACCTTTGTTGATTAATTAAAGTGATTGATCGGCCCGTAATAGCTTACTATTAGTTTTATGATATGTATCTAGGCGGCTTCGACTCCATCGGATAATTATGACGGCTTTTATAAAATCTTTATAATTACGAAATTAAGTTATCCACGTTATTTTACACCTTAACAATAATAAATCAACCTGGACGGTCTGAATTTATTACTTCAATCTACGTAATTGCTGAACTTGTTTTGATGCAATGTTATATAATCGTTAAATGATCGGGGAAGGTATTGCCGATGTCGATAGTTTTAATATTTGCACCACCACTCTAATCCTATAGTTTTAATAACTAAATTATTTTATTTTTTCTTCTTTATAGTATACACCACGACCACCTTTCGAATAATAATCATTTAAATTGGTACACGCTGGAAAAAGTAATCAACGAACACACATAAAAAAGAAGAAAAATACAGACCACAACCTCCTTCTTTTTTTGAAGTTTCTTAAAAAGGACTTAATGCTTTGTGGCATTTTCCAAACAACCCTGTGATAGAGATGTCGGTAGCTGCTAAAGGATATACACATATTACCTCTATATACCTTGTACATTTATTATGTATATTATACATTCTATCACTTTATTAATGAGATTAAATATTAATTTTTAATACTTACAGAAATAATACTTTTAGTGCTCTTTGGGTGCTCAGTTTGTACTAAGTGTGTTTGATAATGTTCATTAAGCAATTCGATATAAAATTTTGGTGGCCATTTGCGAAGAAATTGTCAGGACCGCAGATTAAATATAAATAATTATGTATAGTCATTACAGATAACGCACAGCCCAATGGGCTAAAGCACTTATGAAATTCACTAGAGGCCATACAATGATGAAGTGCTTCCGACGTTGATATAGTTTGTTAATTACTTGTAATAACTCACATAATGACTTGTGGTAGTTAAATTCGATTAAAAAAAGGTCAACAAACATTTTGAAATATACGGAAGTGTGGGAAGATGAAATTTATTTTTCTGTCTTAAAAAGCATTTATTTTGTCAAAATGTAGTTAAATTGAGTAAAAATGTACAATTCGCAATATTACACAGGTACCTATGACAAATGACTAAATCCATAAACCATTTGAAATCCGTAATTTATTGCCTTGGGAAAACGAACCTACATCTATTTTATTAGTGGCCAATCTTTCGGCTCACAGACAACAGTCGTTTTATTGTTTAGTTGAACTTTGAGAAGAATTTTATTGGCTTATGATACGATCTTTCATAGTTCGTCGATTCGGCATGGATTGTCAGCTGTCAGGCCTACGCGAAACGAATCAGAGCGAAGTTTCGAGTACCGGCGCGGAGGCGCGGCGGAGCGGCGGCGGCCGGTGAAAGAGTAACAAGGTTGAAGGTTGGGTACTCAATACGTGTGTACGAGTAAAACACATCCATTTATCACCGAATCAACTAGTCCTGTTTACTGGTATTTATAATTGAATTTTATGTATTATGCCGGACGATAACTTTATAGTATTTTAGTAGAAAAAAACTGAAATGAATCAGTGAGCTTTTGTTGCGCTGATGTGTAGATTATATTATTATAGAACAGTCATTTTAATATAAGAAAGTTGTCGAAAGGGAAAGATGAGGACTCTTCTTTTTTGTTTTTTGTTGTAAGTATTATGGGTAAATTCAGTTCTTTGAGTAAGTATAGAAAAGAGAATAGTTAAGTTTGAACTCAATTCTATCGAACTGTAACATACAACAATATTTGAGATTATTCTTTATTTTTTCGCCGTTACTTCTTTATGTTAAAGTGCCTTTCGAAACGACGGCAGAATCAAAACTTAATGTGCAAAAGTGTACCTACTGATAAAATTATGTTATGTGCGTTTAACATGATTGAGTATGGGGATTAAAATAAATAAACCACCCGGTACCATCGGGACTTAATTAGGTGGTATATATACATCAACTTCCAAAACGAGGGAACATCTGAAAGAAAACCCCATTCGTTTATTCAGAAGGATGCACTACTAGCAGGGGAGCTCGGCTTGGATTGAAGAATTGGAGCACCTTTCCATCTCGTTTGTAGAAGAGCCTTGAGCCAAATGGATAATTATGGGTTTTGCTGATGTTATTAAAATTTAAACACATTAAAGTATACAAGACTACAAACAAGTATTATGTCATGATACATATAGAATCATCTATATGTATATTTGCGGTATTGAGTTCTAGATTCTGAGGCGGAGCTAGTTTCGTATGTAGATATAGACCTTAACATTTATACTGGATACATTACATCGTTTTTGTGGCGTGTCGAATGTATTGTTAACATTGGCTTGCTACATATGCAACTACCTGGATCGAATGACTGTGCATTCAATGTGTCATTATCATTTTAGGGTTCTGCGTAGAAAGGTACACTATTGTAACATTATATAAAAGGTCTGTTTTTAAATAGAGAGTATCTATTTAAAAAAGCAAGTATTATTGTATTATGATACTGAGCGTAATTCTTTGTGAATGCTGAATTAAAGTAGGTACCTATCTATTGATCTATTGGAATTTTGTTGTTATTATAATCAGATTACATAAATATTAAAAAGACTAAGTATCATTCTGAAACGAGAAATTTGTTATTTTATTTTTACTCTATTGTGACAAAACAAAGTAACTTCTTGTTAACGTGAAAGTAGGTCTTGCGCTGTTCCCAAAATTAATAAAATTAGTGAAGTTCCTAATTAACAAAATACATAGTACTGTACAGACTTCGTAAATGTATAATAAGCGAAATGTGTAAAGATTAGAAAATTGTTATGCATGTCATACAGAATATTGTGTGAACGAGATCGAATCGCACTTTAATTACGTTTAAATTCAAATAGTCATGTACTACCTATGTGTATTAAGTGCGTTTATAAACATAAGAATGCTATTTAATTTAAATGTATACGTATATAACTATTCTAAGCAGTTTGACATAAGTTGTAGTACGAGAACAAGACGATTTAAAATTCATAATATATTATTTATTATTATATATGTTATTTATTCATAATATCTCGGAGTAGTCATATTTTATTGTTTAAATTGCAGGAATTTAGCAGGATATGTACTTATATTTTACGCTGATACTTTGATAGCGTATGATACTGAAACGATGGATTTTGCAGGATACTATTTCCAGGGGATTAATTCGCGCACACGTCATAACAATTGCAATGTAATATTATCTATGTCTATAGTCGGTCCCTCATATCTGAGGATCGTGGTCAGCATCAGGGTGGAGTCCTGGTGGTGACCTGCCTCCACCGGTTTCTGTCCATCACATCACGTAGGGCTTTGAAGAAGTTAGGGGACGACGAGTTTTTTACTTGATCGGTCCATCTTGTTGGTGAACGGCCACGCGATCTTTTGCCTTCGGTGTTCCCAACAACAATCAGTTTATCAAAGTTCTCGTCGCCTCTGCGTATTGTATGGCCAAAGTATGAGAGGCGTTGTTGGTGGATAAGCGAGTTTATACACGGAGTTGAGTCAGGATCTTCATTGGTGCGTTTCGCCATCCAATTTCCATGCGATGCAAACACGTTTAGTGTTGTGGAGTATACAGGTCCTTATTCTTATGTCCACTAAGTCGATTTCGACTATGGGTTACTTAATTCTTTTGGCACTTACTTATCTTATAATAGCTTTATAAAAACAAAAAGAACACAACATAATGACAAAGGTTTAATGAATTTGTTAACTATTACTGTATTTATTTGTATTAAGTCGTTATCCATGACGCATATAATAAATATAAATCAGGACTACAGTCATACTAGAAATCTGAAGAGGTTCAACACTGAACGCCTCATTTGTAAATGTCGTTGTTGACCACACCTTCCTGCACGACAAGCCAACTTGATTCACGGCAGAAATACCAGTAGGTAAATGTAATGCAGTCAAATTGTACCAACATCCTTTCATGTAATATGTTTATTTGTATAAGAAATACTAATCGGTTTTTAAAAGGTTCAAAAATTTCTTTGAACCAACAGCCATGTTAACTTGGAAGCACTGTCAAACCAATTTCAGTTTCTGAAACGTTGATTAGATAATAATTATTATGTCAGTAAACAAAATAGCATTCGAGAAAAATCCAAATGGGATAGATGACACTATTGATGTTTGACAGCAGATTTGACAGTTTAGGTGTTAATTTTTTGTTGATCAACCTTTCAGAAACCAGCTCTTAATCTATGATGTTCGTAATAAGCACTAAAATAATATAATGGTAGATGATTGTTGATGAAGTTATTAATTAGTATATAAGCTATAGGAACGCTGGATGTTCACATACATACTATAAAAATAGTGTAATTTTATAATTAAGTTATTTATAATCTGTAATTGTCTATTAAAATTGTTTGTTTTTCACTAAAGAATAATGTGACTGGAAGCACTAAGAGCCTGACACTGGCCAGCGCTCAGCAACAGGCAAAATAAAACTAGTAAATAACTTTCGATTTCGTTACGATCCGTGAATGAAAACAAAAACGGAATTTGATTTGTAATCGATAATGAACGATAACAAGAATTTTAACATGTACAAACATCAGAAAATAAATAATAGTTTCCGTGCGTAAATTTTGTGTTGGAACTAAAGTTATAATACTTATCTACCTAGCAGTTAATTGTGTAACTTAACATAGTCTGTTGTGTCTATTTATCCTGTTCTGGGTATTATATGTTCCCTTCATAGTCTGTTCGTAGCAAAATTTAATCAAGAACCGACCATTTTTCTATTTTTCCCCTTGGAAAAGTATTGAAAATTTGTACGTAATTGTTGGGAATCTTTCTAAACCTAAGGTTAAATACCGTTGATAAAACTATTCAGAGGATGGTTTTAAGGTTTATACAAAATGGGTGGTACATATTTGGAACAATTTTTACTTGCTTTTATACAGCAGGAAGGTCCAGGCAAGCTAGTAGAAGTAATACAAGAAATCCCCTAAACGTAACCGGCATTCAAACCACAAGTCTATAAAATATTTAATGTAGCTGAACTGTAAATCATTTTCAAAACACTTGGAAGTTCAATAAATAAACCCAAGACTGAGATTAAATAAACCAATATCTTTTATCTACGTCAACGAGATATGTTAATTCAATACCTTTTAACGGATACGAATCTGTTATATTTTTGTTATGGATAGCTCGGACTTTCACCTGTGAACATTACTTGACAACTGTATAGTCGGTTGCCACTACACCTGCTGCGTGCCAACTGTTCCGGGTTCGGTTTCCGAATGGAATACATTAACATCTTATAAATCTACTGGATTGGCTGTACAGTTAAGTTTTATACTGTACTTTTAGCGTGGATAAGCACTAGTATTTGACACAAACATACTTATGGTACCAGGCAAAATTGAGAGCAAGAGTCCTCTAGGCTAAAGTCCCAGTCAATGGTTAAACCAGGTATCCAAACATCTGGAGATAAAAAATAGCACGGCACTCCATCAAGCTGCTGATCACCAAAAATAGATAGAAAGAGAGGCGATCAAAAAAGTTCAAAAGCAGCAGCATCACGATCCTCAGTAATGAGGTGAAGAGTAAGAGTGAATAAGAGTGAAGAGAAATTACCGTTTATAGCGGTGTGGAGTGAAATTAAATTTATATCTGGGAGTAATATTTTTCTCAGAAACTCCACAATTATAGCAAAAAACTATTGATTATTACTATGTATGGTTAGTTCTAATTACCAAATATGTATGTATTCGTAAAAATACATCACATGTACGTATGTTGTGTTAAAATCCATGTATGAGTTTTATTTTCATTCGCATTCACTCTTCCCAGTTTGTTTATGTACATATGAACATGTAATTAGGCAATCATTTTTTATAGTATGTAATATAAAAACGCAATATATGTATACCCTAAGGTCCGAATGTACTATTTTATACAAATAGACACAAATTGCAACGAACATAATGAACATAGCCTATCTAGCGTATTTCATTTGAGAACAGTGCGTATTTACGCCTTGCATATTGTCAGATGGTGTAACTTTGTTTCTGTAATATATGGAGGTTGAAGGAAATAGAGCAGTTGCTACGTGTCGATTGACGTACTGATAAAGTGGTCTAGATTCTGTGATGGAGTTGGTTTTAGCTGCATTAAAAGTCCATGAGCGATTCCTCATTTTCGTCGTCATTTGTACTCTACTTAAGAATTGAAATCAACTGACAGCAAAAGTGAAATAAGCAATTATATGGCGTGTAATAACTATCGCCTGGTAAAAGTTAGTCAATCAATAGTCTATAATGTCGTTTTAAATCGGGTATCCTAGCCCCTTGGGCGAAGAGAGCCGCTGTATCAACGTGTCAATCGGCTGTCAAGCAAACTATTATTTACCAAACCAAAATAATGTTTCGCAAATTATAGAGGTATTGGCTCCGCGACGGTATGTAGTCTCGTGTCTGTAATTAAAAATATTGGACTAGTTTTCATTAGCGAAGTAATTATCCAGTAAAAAATGTGTAACCTTTGGTGTGCCATAATTATTATATTGTGCGCCATAGTCATTAAATTGTAAACTAGACTTTGTCAACGACTTCGTTCTTAAGAGTTTAGTAAATCCCTTCGGAAGTTTCATTATATGAGAGTGTGAATTTGAGAATTGCATAGAGAGGTTTCACTTTGTTACTCAACAGATGTGTAATTGACAGTTTTGTGAGAGATTTTTTTACAATAAAAATCGCACCAAAAAGTTTTGTAGTCTTTACACGACACTTGGCTAAACAAGCGAATATTTTATTTTTATTTATGTAACTAGCTGATATACGAGCTACCTGATGATAACTGATTACTGTCGCCCATGGATGTCAGCAGCACCATAGCCATCACTAATACATTTCCAGCCAAGAAAAAACAGAGAAGATAGACAGAAAAGACTGGTATTGGCTCTCATGCTTCGACTGAAACACGACTAATAATTTGGCTGTTGATTCAAGCAAGAGGATGGTAACTAGCCAGAAGGACTTCACACAGAGATAATACCAATAATAATATTAATGACGTAATACCTTTACCTTTACTAATCCGCATTGGAGCAGGGGGGTGGAGTAAGCTCTAGACTTCCTCAGTGATGAGGAGAGAAGCATGTCTTGTAGTACCCATTAATGGGTTGCAGGCAATAATGTTGATAACATATTATTCAAAGCCCTATCCAGAAAAGAATAAAGTATTTGAATTACAAAATGTTCGCACATCTCTTAAGTGTGTTTAGATATTACCTTTAGTGCGCAGACAGAGCCTGTTGACAATTCTATAATATATAGAACAATTACCAATACAAGTAGTTATGGTTTGTTGATAACCCATGGCATTCCTTCGTTTTACAACCCGTTTAGGCAATACTATTCTAGTTGAGCTAGATAAACATCAACACAGCACTCTGTGAAACCGCATACGGTCTTGGATTGTCTTTTAAAATAAATCAACGTTACATACAGCACTATTTTTGTAACGAATTATGTTACTATTGGAACACTTAATTGTAAACATGTAAATTTATTTTTTGTTAAAACTATTTTATTGACAACTGACTAATAATTAAACCTATTTATAACCGACTTCAAAGAAGGAGGTTCTCAATTCGATTGAATTTTTGTATGTATGTTACGTCATAACTTTTTACGGGGTGTGTCTATCTGAATGATTCTTTTTTATTCAAAAGTTGATAATTATCTCGTGGTCGTTTATAAATTACAGCGATATTTGACGAGTAATATTTGAGTAATCCGTAATAATACGCATTTACTTGCGTTTATGACTACGGAATCGAATTATTTCATACGGCGTATTTATTTCAAGTTGGTTTTCCTTTTGTTCATTGACAAATCGATTATTTACGTTGTTAGTTGTGTCAATCTAAAAGTGATATGTTTTGTCTGTACTTTCTAATATCTTCATGAAAATTTTGAAAGTTGATAACTTTTTGATAACGTCCTAAATTTATATTATGTTTATGTTTATGTTTGTGTTTAGAAATATTACAAGTTAAAAGACATGGGGATATAGATTTCTAATACAATAGTTACAAAACTTGATTATGTAGCCTCAACTCAAAGTTCTTACTACCTTGCTCTACTGTTTGTTGTAGTTGCCGAGTCGGTTCGAAATGGTGCTATAATTGCTTAGACATTATCGATTAGATAAAACTTTATTAACACTGAGTTACGAAATTTTATATTGAATGTTTTGTATCGTACCTAATTAAGTTATTGGGGTATGAAATAAATAAGATTAAAGTAAATCGTTTTTAGTAGGAATCGTTTTTGCAGTTGTGTTAAAACTTAATTAGAATTCAATTTACACTTTTTGATAAATAATATTTCTATAACATTTAATATATTCTATATTTAGCAATACATTTAGTATTTAATATATACATCCCCATTACATGAATCGCTCATAGCCCGGCGGCTCGCGTCGATCCTATGCGATCGACAGAGTTAAGCAACTGCGGGCGCGGTCGGTACCTGG
>DWJN01006164.1:0-10878 GCA_018248895.1 Carystus phorcus
TGCAAATATATTAGCTGAATTTTAAGATTTATTTCATTTCTATACATGGTCAGGTCAAAAATGGACATCCTTCTTTGTGACATATCACCTTCATCCACTCATATCTTCAATTATAAACTATGTAGCTTCACTTCAGCATATAACGTAGGCTTCAAATGGAAAATTCCATCTTGAACAATTTATTTTTGCAGTACCGATCCCATTCAAACAAGTCGTTCACACAGTATTCATAAAAGTGGCTGGCATGACATGACACGTTATGTCAAGCATTAATCAATGCTGACGTCACAACGCGGCAACACTAACGTTACGACAGCTCAGAAATAGAACCTCTACATCAATGAATAAAATCCTAACATTCCTCACGAGGAATGTGGTGCTTCATCAGTGTCCAACACTTAAAATAAATGTTATGTTTACACAATCAATAAAATTTATATTTAAAACATTTCTGTTGTGAAGCGGGGAATTGAAAGGTGTTGAAGGCTGAAATGGTGATGAGGATTGATACTGAAAGACCTGAGGAAACTGTTCTTATATGTTACTTGTGACTAATGTTGCTTAACTTGAGGAAACGTGAGCATTATTAGTTTTAACACCTATTTTTTTTATCCATCGTCACTAAATTCCTCTTAAGCGGTTGGATCGATTTTTATGATTACTTTGTGTTTAAGTGGATTTGAGAATGGTTTAGATTTACTATTCGACCCGAAAAGAAAAATATATTTTTTTAATTTTATATACCTTCGTTGTATACGAAGGAAACTTGGTTTATACATTCATTATATCAGACGGTTATACCGAATCCCGCTAGTAGGTTATATTAACTCGTACAATAACAATAAAATGTAAGTTATCGAATATAAAATATTTCGACCGAAAATTCGCATCTCTAAAACAAATATTTTGAAAAACAAATCTCATTTGGATCATTCTGGTACCGACGCTGAAAACTCCATTCGTTTTTTAACATAAACATCCAAGTTGACCCAATAAAAGTGTGTTAAAATTCTCGAATTTGAAATTCTCGACATTACCGTACATTGCCGATCATAAATCTCGTAACATGCTATAAATACTTGTTCAAATTATTCATATAGAGCAATAAACATAGACGTAAATACACACATCAAATATTCTCATTGGATTTATGACTAATAAACGTGTGACCGCGAACACGATCGTTATAATAAAAATATCAAAGATCAAAAGGTTAATATTCATTTTACGTAATATCGGTAATATATAAAAAACCATTATCAATGCCTCAAACTTTGTTATGTCAGAATTGGAAATAAGGTACACTTATAGTTCCAGACTAGGATTCCTAGTGTGTTGGGACAACATACAAAAACAGGGACAAACATTCAAACCGAAATTTAAAATCATCATTCAACTCGAGGCGAAACGGTCACCACGCCGGACTGCCGTTTGAAGGGTCCTGGGTTCGATTCCCAGCGAGACCGAAATTTAAATGAGTTTAAATTTCTATTCTCGGTCTGGGTGTGTGTTATGTCTTTCTGTGTCGTCCATTGCACCAACGACACGAGGTATCCTAGTGTGGGACTATAAGTGTGTGTCGTTATTTATTTAGCTTCCTTAACTTAGGAATAAAATCCAGGGACGGATAAATAAATCTTAGAACGGCGGTCCGGCATGGTCAAACCAAAATATTAAACTCAAGTAATGGTTAATTTTACTGTATATACTACAGTGTTATGTGATGTGTGCACTCTGTGCCATTTTCCCTACTTCTGATGACATTTAATAAATGTACTTTTTTTACTTTAACTATCTTAATAATAAAGCGTTAAGCGTTACTGGATGACAGACAACATACAGCCCATTCTCATTAACCGACATTAAAAATTAAAATGGGACCAATGGGAGAGCACCAGCTTCATGATATTGGTCCCATTTTATATTGAGCGACATCTGACGAGTCGTTTTTGATTTATTCCTAATAATGCACGTTTACTTAACGCTTGACGTAAAGTTATACCTTTGGAATTGGAATATTTAATTGAATTCGATTTTTATGCCAATTGACAAAGTGATTATTTACTATCGTAAAACAATGCAAAAATAAGTAATAATTCACTGTGAGTTGGAATAGAAACACCTTAGGAGTTTCTTGCCACAACTTCTACCAGGGTCACTCACCGTAGGGCTTTGTTAAAGCGATGGCGCAGTTGACTTTCTAAAAGTGTTTGTAAAAACCTACTTCGAATAAATGATTTGAATTGATTTGACCAGCACACAAAAAAGTGGTTTATATATGTGACACCTACCTACCGACATATATTTGGACCCGCTGAATACAAATCTGGAGTAAATTTGGACCGAACACATTTAAAAAATCTCAAATAAATTTGAGATAACCGTAATAACCAAAAATTTAATGTTTTGACCAAGCATGAATGATTAAAGGATAGTATACCCTCATTAGCTAAGTAATAATGTTTATATACAGTCTAAAACAAGACTGCACTAACGCATTTGTGACCTTTACCCATATAATTTTCAAATTCCAGTCATCCACAGTTATCTGTCACATCCAGGGCTGGGCCAACATCCCACACATTCCCAGACATCGCTTGATATAATTAAACTTACTACAAAATAATAATAATATGATGTCATCATTAACACCGCGACACCGGGTCGTTGTTAATCAAATCGAGTCATTAATGTCTTCGGAGTCAGCGTCCATTAAACATTCAGATGTTACTTCATACCGTTGGATGCAATTATCTAACTTGTCTACCCAAACCTCTAGGTTAATCTTTTGCTAATACCTATCTACCCTTAACGTTATACAATTAGCCCAATAGGACTCGGATTTCATTAAAGATGCCCAGATAGTACTATTATCAGTATTATTTTCCGTGAATCCTACCTGTCTAGCATTGATTGAGTCAGCCGCTACAATTCATGTTTCAGCTGAAAGACACAATTGTTAAAAAGGTGATCATTTAGACCCTAAGGTTAAAGCACGTGTATCCATTCATACATCACAATAGAAATGCTACAGTAAAATCATACGTATCTCCTAAAAATTGCGCCTCAAAACTTCTCAAACATTTAACGAAACATGATGAATCGATTCAAATCACGCCCTAAACGATTTCAACATGTTATGCGAAGAAAAACGTTGAACACATCAAAACATCCCGTACCGCGTTTAATATTTCGCGCAGGCGACGAATAATTTTAATTCTGGAAACTGGAGCAAATCCGCGACGCCGACAAAATCTGCGGCACCAATTTGTCGACGTAATGCACTACATTTTTCACGCGATAATGCAATTCGCTTTTCATTAATACGTAAGATCTGGAAAGACGGACGTCAGTCAGCCGAACGTTTGCACCAGTGAAACAAATTTCTGAAATTATTGTTCTTAATTCAATGTCATGTAATGAACATTCAAGTATACTGTCGTTCAAAGTGAATGGCATTTTCCTCGACGCTTTTAACGGCTCTGCGAACTACCCCACAAAACATGATAAATCTACCCAATTTACGGTAGTAGATGAAACATTTTATTCCAAAAAGTACGTAAAAATACTACTTGTACGTAAATCCTTATTCAAAATTTAGGGTTTTTATAGGAAATAATTCAGCACTAGATATTATTGTCGTGTAAATTCGCATTATCTATAATTGATTTCTAATTTTGAAATGCGTTTTAATAATTTATATTTTTGCACTCTTGTACTGAACGTTATTGAAACCACCTTCACGGCTGTACAACTGCTTAAAAAACTTAACAGAGAATATCAGAATTAAGTTCGACTTCTACTTATACTAATACATATCATAACGTATAAATTTTCAAAATATTATAAGCCTTCAATGATCCAACAAGAACTACAGATAACATCCTGACAGATGCCGTTACGGACAGATGTCATGAAAATAAACGACAAGCTCCAACGAACCCTCTGACAATTTAGCAAAAGACCAAGCTCATCAGTAACAATCATTCATAGATTCTGTAGATCAAAATATTTCTCCAGCTCCCGATTCCCCTTACACATTAATAACACAAATATCGGGGTCGTTCATCGTCGCTCTACCGTGACCAGTGTTCGGGCGCCAAGAATTCCGCATCAAATTTATATATCCGCCCAACCTGGGGCTACAGCTGTCACTGTGACGAGATCGTTGGAGCAACTAACGAAGTGATCTGTCGAAGCTTTCGTATTACAAATGCTACCTCATTTTATATTGCATAAACTGAACCAATTGATAATCTTAGGCAGTATTGCGCATCCCTTTAAATTTGAAAGCTTATTCCTATAAAATGCTTGCATGTCAAAGGCCTTACAAGTATCAAATGATAAGAATTGAAAAAGTATAGAAACGTTCAAGATATGCAACTAGTATCAGTCAGCCATGACTAACCTCCAAACACGCAGGCTCTATCTCTTAATATCTTGGTTGATCATATAACATACCTAAATGAAAATTAAGCCAATTCAAAAATTGAAAAATTATAAGTTTATTGTTATCAAGAGGAATGACACAAAAATATATGTAATGTAAAATTCGTATGATATAAATATAACATACCAGATCAGACCAGAATCAGGATATATAATAATGTATTTAAATTAAATTAAATAGAAATAGTTAAGTTTACCAAACATATTTTCTAATTTCCTGTAAAATTTGTTGTTTGAGTTGTCTTAGTGATCTAGTTCTAGATCGATAGAAACTTATGTCCGATAATGAAAAATTGTTTTAGCATTTAGATAAGAGTCCACTTACAGTGGAAGTAACCAGTTTAGGTAACTCCTCTTCAACGTCATGGAGCACTTATTAGCATTCGAGAACTCTTCGATTATCACCGTTTACGTCTGAGTTTTAAGTTTCTGTAGGTGATTTAAGTAATCAAGTTATAGCTTTGAAAAACTACGTATTTTTGCTCCTAGAATTCTATAATCCAATTAAATATGTTTTTTTGAGACAACAGAACTCTTAAATACTGTAAATACTTAGTTATTTTTCCGCCTTTTTATTTTATTCTAATATAGTTTGCTTGAAGTAGTTTTATTTTAATCTGTGGTTACGATCAGTGCAACTGAGTTGAAATATCGATATGCATTATTTTTCTATTTAATTTCTTCGCTCTTTACCAGATGTGCTGAGATATTTTTGCCGTTTCTTCCTTTAATATGACATGTATCAGAAACAGTGATATAACATAAATTTATAATATAATATACAAAAAGTTTCACAATGATTTGGTTAAAATTATTTGAGTTTGGATTATTTGTGACAGGGGTTTTGTGGTAACACGACCATCTAACTCAATTCTTTTTCAAAATTCATACCTTTACTTAAACTATATTATTTTCCGTTAACGTGTAAATAATCAAGGAGTACTGTTTTCGTTACTTAACAACGAATATTATAATTTCACGGACCATTAATCTTTCGTAATTAACACATCAAACATTATAACATATTCATTTACTTCAACTAAAGTTTTACCTGGGATTATAAATACCTTAAGCCCTATTACAAATGAGCCATATAAATCAACTACGATTATCTAGATTAGCAAATGAGGGAAAGTTGTATGTTAAAAAAATATGGTGCCCAATAGTGCCCCCAGCGACATGCCAACTAGGTCAAATTGTACGGACGAGGAAATTACTAGACTATTGCGTCTGGAATTCCATGTTCTGGAGAAGTATGTTATAAATATGAAGAGCGTCATAGTCACGAGCTAAGAGACGTAGTAAACAAAATCTGGCAAGAATTTAACGATGCTGACAAACAGACAAAATGTATGCCTAGTGTATGTCATATAGCCTATGTCAAATTTCATTTTAGGCCACAACAAACAGATAAACAAAGAGAAGAGAAGAAAACATTTCAGTTGCCAAAGTGGACTGCCGTTTTTATGATCAGGGTTTAATTATTGTAGGGGCTAACATTTTGTGTGTTGTATCATCGTTTTGTGTTCCCAATGGAACCCACAATAAAAGAACCTTGTCTAAGATAATGAACATGAAGCAATATTTGAACTACTTTTAAGAAGTTATGATTTACTTTCGTTACAGTAATATCATTCTATATATAATTATGTTCATCCCTGAACTCCTAGACGATCGGACCGATTTTATGTGAAATTAAATTGATTCGAAAATGATTTCGATTCACTATTTGATTCTATAGAAAATGTTATTTATGATACAGGATAATATCCGTCGAAACCGCTAGTTTTGATATATTTCATCTTCTTTTTAAGGTGCCATCTTCTATCGAAGGTCGGCGATCATTAAGGCGACCTGAACTTTCGATACAGGAGCTCTAAATATTGAACGGGTGCTTCTTTTATACCACTGGCGAAGACTTTTCAGCCAGGAGGTTCTTCTTCGATATATTTCATAATCATTGTAAATTGTAATTATATAAAATGTGTCCTTCAAAATTCCTTTAAAGAACTATCACCATGAGCACCGTTAATGTACAAGGGTAGTACAGTCCCCAACGACCCTATGGGGTTTAGTACCATAGCTTCATAAGATGATGCAGGGTACACGAAATGAAGTAATTGAATTGGATGTAAGAATAGACAGGAATCTCTCCACTCTTAAGACGAATAGGTATTTCAACCTATTAGTAACTTATTGTATTGTATTCAGTACTTATAAAGGAATTTATACAAAAAATGTATTTGTGAAGTCATTAAAGCTATTGTTGATCCTTAACCATGGAAAGTGATCGTTATTGAAGAGAATTATAAGAAGTTGAAATATTTATCAGTTTTTATCAAGCGTATAATATGTAACTTCCATGCACTTTTTGATCTGCAACTTTGATGCTTATCAGTAAAAAATGGCGTCAACCCATTAATGATCAACTACAGTACTCTGTCTCATTGACGGAAGAGGCCTAGAGAATACCACCACGCTGCTCCAGTGCGGATTGGTGGAAGGGTTACTGGCCAACCCAAGTGTTGGATATCTTAATACCACCCGAAGTCTTCCGATGGCTTAACGACTGCTATCTACGATAACAGACTGACTGCTTAAAGTGCCCTCCATAAAAGTAGCAATATTGTCAAATAGTACTTCTCATTATTTTGTACTATGACATGAAATGACATTGTTTAATTGATATAAGGATTCTGCCCAAAATTTTGTCCAAACAATCGGGAATACTTGTTGCATTTAAATTATACATAGTTTTAAACATTTTTATGGAAGTTGTTACGTAGTCTAATAATCACGCTTTAAACTAATTGGAGGCGACGCAAAGCCCTGAATAGATGGCGAAACTACAATTTGTGACAACTGTATAACATTTTGTTTTATAGTCATCAAGTTTGAAGTGTTTAGAATTAAATATAACGTAGCACTATTTATTTCATTTTTTATTTTTTTTGAAAATAGTTCCTCTAGTTATACATTCAAACGCATTGATAAAGATTTTTTCTTGAGATATGCTACAATATGAGGCCAAAATTATTCATAAGAAAAATAATCTAATCAAAGAATAATTTCATTGAAGATTAAAGTAATGTCACTCCACGTGACATCACAAAATCTAATCACGCCATCTATTCGCCATATTTGGCAGTTGCCTTTGCCATTTTTGTAGTTGATAACCCCTTGGCCTGCCTCAATACAGGGTTTATAAGGCCAGTGATGTACTGATTTAAATCTTCACGAAAAGGACCCAAACTATTATAAGGGTGAAGTGTCGAACTCTGTTAATATGGATACAGACTAAAAAAGTGGTAAAAGAATGAAAATAGTGCGCTTTTAGCACGTTATAGGTTCAAAGAACTGGACGAAGGCTTCAGAGATACAATCTTATATGTACCATTGTCAAGATTATTTATTTGTGTAAATGCGTAACACATAGATGTCCGGTTTATTCATTAATAAAGTATAAATATATTGTGCGTATTAACTTCTTATATCAAAAGTGAGCACAAAAAAGTATTTGAAGAAAAAAGTATTGAACAGTTTCATAAATTTCGTGAATTAGAAATTTTATCGAGTATTAATGACTAATTTTATTAGTCCCAAATAAAAATATGTACATCTCAGATATGAGAAAATATTGACATAGACTGTAACTAGTAAAATTGGCTACTCATACTGTAAGCTTTCCTATTCAATTATGAATAAAATAGTTTAATATATGAATACGCATGGAATTTAGAATCAAATTGATCCTGCGACTAAAAATACTCAGTAAATTTGGCTCAAACATCTAATATAAAAATATCAATAAATTTCATAATGACCGCAACTGCTCACAACTTATGAGATGTGGCAATAAATAGAACGTTAGGTACATAAAAAAACACATTTTACTCTTTTTATATACCTCGCGATATCATTCGAGGTTTCAATCCGTCTAATTTAACATTTCACATTTCAACTTAAGTGAAACGGAACGTTTTTGGCGCCAATGTAAAAATTTTGTGGCGCAGATTATACAGGCCTATCAAATAACGTTTGGTAAGTGCTATTTTATGATCTGTTTAACGGCCGCACAACTTTGTACCGACAGTAAAGTAAAATAATCTATTATTACCATATTTCAAATAATATTTTTGGTCTGTGGTAGTAATTAAAGTAAGTTTTATAGCAGTTTGTCTTCATTAGTCAGCTCGTAGCAATCCCTAATAGATCGTAGCACTTGCGTAGCAAATGAATTACTCACCGCCTTCAAACGCACTGAAGTTTTTTTTATATACGTTTTAAATGGTAAGCCCAATCTATGATATTTGTGTCGAAAAATTTGATTTTTAAATTTTCCAGCTAAGCAAAAAAAACGATAATTTTAATTTATCACGAGTGTAAATTTATTGTTGCCACAAAAAAGACGATTTCTACTTACTGAGTTAAGAATTTTTTTTTAATAACTTTTATCTAGATCTATTATCTATTTGTATAGTGTTGTCTGTGTTAGAAAAACTAAAAAGAAAAAACTATAAAATCTCGTACTCTCGCCATTTCGAATTTTAAACACCAACCGTTATTAAATTTACCGAACACTTTAAATCACTTCACTGATGTTCACTTTTTAAATTTGAATTTGGAATATAATTCCAGAGGATACCGCACAGCTTTGCGCGCGCTTTAAGACTAGTCGGGCGTGCCCTCTCTGCGTGGTAACATATAACGTTAAGTTCTTATTTATATACATATTTCATTATAATTACGTTTATTTTTCACAATTCAACACGTGTTGCAGACGTTGAAAAATGTTGTTTATCGTGTTATTAAAATTTTTTTCAGCTCTTTGTCCTGTTGGGGTCGTTAACCGAAGATTGTTTTTCACGAAAGCCGAGATTGTTTTCGATTATAAATATATTCGGTCATACAGTGAGGTTGATTCCTTATGAGTAATAGGTTATATATGCCATATGATTAAAAAAAGGTGCCTGGTGGTGGACAGAGTAACAAAAAAAGAACTTACTTTTACTCTAGCTGCATTTCAAGCCCAATTTTTCTGGTAAGAAAAAAATCATAACCTATTTTTTTTAATTATCTTTTGCCGACTGGAAACATAGCCTTTTAATAGAAATAATATTATTTTTAATAAAAAAAAGAAAATAAACTTTAGACAATGCGTATATTATGACACTTTTTTAGTAGAATTTCTTCACGATTTTATTAGCAGATCAATAAAATTTATTTCAATTATAACTGTTTTGATATATACTTCTGCTAGTTTATTGAACTTTTGTCTCATCACATTAGGCCATTTTATTCTGTTCCGAACAAAAATTAATGAAACATAGATTATACCAACTGGCTGCATATAAGACTTAGATATAAGTTTAATATGTATGTTAGTCTGTAAGGTATTTATATTATGGGCCTTGTTGTCTGATTTAAAATTGAAATAAATAAATAAATAAAAATAAATAAAACAGTTTAAACTTTGAAAACGAATAAGCATTACAGCACAGCAACATTAAACAATAAAAAAACTCCAAAATCATCTCTCGTTTTTACGGCAACAAATTCGTAAATAATTAAAAAAAAATTTCAAATGTAAAAACATGGGTAATAAATTGTTTAAAAAAATAACTAAAAGGCAGATGGGTTATGCATTAAAAAATTTTGATTTTACTCAAGTACAGCCTAAACTTTTAATCTATGAACAATGTTAATATATACACCAATCCTTAATATTTCAATACAGAACTGACTATACGTTTGTCTCAAACTCCTGCAGCGCCATCTGTTCAGAGCTTTCTTCATTGGTGTGCTGATAACATGATTGTCTCATTTCATTTGAAAACTTGATCAGTTAAACGAACTATCAAATTTACCTTGTGATTTATCTTGTGATTTTATGGATTGCTTATTCTCTAATCAATATTTCAGAAACTCGAACTGATTTGACAGAGCTTCTAAGTTAACAGCCCTGTTAGTTCAACAATATTTTGATAAGCCTTTTAGAAATCGTCGCGTAGACATACTTACATTCTAGTTCCAACAAAATTATAGTTATTTACACTAAATAAATCTATGGTTTAACTCGATCCAGTTAAATCGTTAGCGTTAAATCCCTGTAAATAATGGCTTCTTCGTTCCATCGATATGAGGCGCTTTAGAGGTTTTAGTTCAGTATTTTTAAGTATAATCGATCTATCTAATACCTTCGCTCTAAATACAATTTTAAGGTTATAACTTACTAGTATTAAATAGTATTGATTCCATTCAAATGTCCAATAAGCTGTCGGATTTAATTAATACCTCGACAGCAAATCGAAGTACATTTATAAATCTAATTGGCTCACGTTATCTTAATATATAAAGTATGTGTCACGATGTTTGTCCGCGATGGACTCCTAAACAACTTAACCAATTTTAACCAAATTTAGCACACCG
>DWJN01006165.1:0-10878 GCA_018248895.1 Carystus phorcus
GTACCGGTTTAAACTTCTATTAGACCAACTAAAATAAACCTTCGCTTAAAGTATAGTCTGAAAGATAAACCTATACTTGATAATTGTGGTTTAGACCTTATTTTGTAATAAAGGCGTGATAGTTTAGTAACCAACGACCAGTGATAAGCTATTTGTAGACTATGATCATCATCATCTCGTAACCCTCATCTCATTTTACATAGGTAAGCTCAGGATATCAACATTTCTTCATAAAACTTCTAGCGTAAACGAAAACAAAATCCTACTTTTGTTAGATGCTTTGAATTTAAAAAAGAATTTGAGAATTTGACAATCAAGAAATAGGCGTAGCAACTACGTTTAATACATGATATGAGAAGTTTTGGGCTAAGCAGGCGAAAGAGACGTGTTTTGATATTGAAGAAGCTGATAGCATTACGCAAAATGTATTTGATAATAAAATAAGATGTAATATTTAAAAATTTCGTCTATAATACTCGTATTAAACTAGACGAACAGAGAAAATCAATGAAACCAAACTACGCCGGAAAAAGACATGGTTCTACCCTCATGGTAGAAGTTTTAAGTACCTTTACAGTGTACCATAAATTGCGTCCTACGGATAAAGTTACAGCTTAGCCGAATACGGAATATGGAAACAGCGAAATCGTGATAACTGGCCAATGTAACGCATGAGCCTTTGCTACCGATTTAAAGGAACGCGTATTAATAGTGGTATTAGAAAACTTTAAAACAATTATGTATTATATTATTGTTTCGAGCTTAAATGGGATGTTTATTGATTCGTCATTGCCTCTGATGTACGTACCTTAAGTCATTATGACATCCCCGATAAGAAATTTAATATGAATTTAAATGTATGTGGCCATATCATTGCCATGTAAGTTAGCCACTGTACATTCTTTTGGCTTTGGTTTACCGATCGCTTTGGCTATGATGTACTCGTATTAAGTGAATGCTCACTTGCCTCACATGTGCGACAGGAAGGCGATGGCAATACGACAAAGTGTAGCAGCGACGCTTTATTTCAAATTGCAATATAGCGTCCGTGTAAATAAATATATGCATTTTTATACAAATTAACGACAGCCAACGTACTAGCCGTATTTGAATAAATATTAAGTGTATTTAAGAGTACTCAGCGATATTTTACTCGGTTTACTGTTTTTGCAAATAATTCGTATCTAATATACCATTCGTTCTCAGTAACTAAGTACGCTTCTCTTTTTGTTTCTTATAAAATACAGATTCATTAAGAAGAGTAATAAAATATTTATTAATACGTAAACGATATTTTTTCTTGCTTGTAGTGTATCATAATAAAACAAGTTTAAAGTGGATTAAGTGTTAAACGGGATATAACATAGAATAATCGGGTAAATAAATTAGGGTAAGGCGGAAATTACAGGACGGCTCAGTGCTCAAATTCATTAACTGTCAAGCTAACTTTATCTATAGTTTTATACATATTTCCGTCATCATCATTTTGTCTTTACTTCTTGTTTTTGATGGTAGATTTTAGTCTTCTAGCGTTAGTTTTCTTCGTTCCTGTGCGTTTCTTCTTCTGTTCTTTATTTGGTCTGCTTGTTCCTTCTTTATTACGTTTTCCCTCTTTTATGTCCACCCATATTTAACCCATACATATTTTAAGCGTTTGTATTAGCTCTGTTGTCTTTTAGATTGGCGGTGAATAAAAGCAAAGAGGAAAAGGATTCACGTATAGCCGCTCTACTGATTTTTATACACATGCCATTTTATTGCGCATGTCAATCGCCTAGTACGATGTATAGGTTTGTATTGCTGTTTACTCTCTCCCTTTTCTTTTATGGGGACGGATTCGTCAACGTTTGCTTATATTGCATTCTGTTATAACGCCTCCGCTTTGTTTAGGGAAAAATGTTTTTTACCTTCACAAATATTAAACTCATCAACTTTAATTCTTTTTCATTTGTACCGAGCGTTTTATAAGTACGAAACTTACACTTTACATCTATTTTTTGTTGTATCATTATTACTTTTGATAAAAGCCTCGTGAAAAGCCGTTCCGTAATGTTGAGTAGTTTTTGTCATTATGATCATGATTATAACCCATAACTATCCCAGTGATGGGCTTCGGGTTAGCTCACAATGTAAATTAGAGAGGCCATATTTTACCACGCCGCTCAATTGCGGAGTTTGCTACTTTACATACTGTTGAGAACATCGTGGGGAATATGTTCTAATTTTCTCGCTTAATAATGACTGTTATTAAAAAAGTTTGTTTTCGTAACAATTTTCGGATGAAACAGCGTAAGGTCGGGCAAAGTATTTGCGCCATGTTTGTTCCTGGATAATATTTACCTGAACTTGTAAAACTTTAGTGAAATATTTGCAAATTTCGAATTTCTACCATTTTCAAAACTTTATCAGCGTTCGAGATATGGGAAATATCGTCAAAAATAATAGACATTTTACGTAAAATGCCGACAAGTTAGCAGAATATTCTCCGGTTGACAAGTGGTTACCGTCAGCCATGGATATTAATAACATTATTTTTGTACAAACTTGAAATGCTTTAATGTTTAAACGCTTCGTTTTGGCCGGAACAATGTCGACGATGCCGTTGAAGGTGTACTGCAAATTCGTTAGTAGATTATTGCTAAGTTATTGGTTATAAGCCTTGGAAATGTTCAAGACACCCAAGAAATTGAAAACCAGTTCATCCTACGCCTCAACTTACTTCACTTAGCAGACAATCGAATGGAATTTGTGGAAGTAGTGAATCATTATCCGTACGAGACCCTTGCGATTTTATCTCAAAATAAAAGACATGCTCCATGATCCCTTCAGATGCTTTCCCGTGACGAGTTTCAATAGAAGTGAAAGCTCATTCAGTTCCGTATCTTTCCGTATTTGATTTTCTAAAAATATAGTGTTATCTACGCCAATACCGCGTAAGTGTTCCTATTATTATTTTTTATGATTCAAATGGCAAAATCTTAGAAATGATGATTCAGGGAAAAAGCTATAAAAACATTTTTTTCCAGATAATTGCACGATATACAAGTTTTGTCCGACCCATTATTACAATAACACTTACAGTTTGCGAGAGAAATGTATGAAATTTTCTGACCTTTGACCTTGAATAACTTTTAGCAACCGTGGGATCAATAAGGAATTTTACCTTTTATTTATAATAGAACAGTATTATTAATAAGAAGGTTGACATTTTAACAATTTTCTCATTATTCTAACAAGTCCAAGTGACATATTAAAATGTATTTTCTTTAAATTACCGTATCGCTTGTAAAGCTATTTATAAAACTTTATTTTCGGTTTTCAGCTGTGATAAATTTTACGCCCGTACATTGTCCGGCCGCTACAATGTTTGTTAATGTCTATTTTCTACTAAATAAGCTGACTTTTTCAGCATTACTAGTTTGTATTTCGTTTTTCCGATATCATTTTATGAAATGAAAGCTTCATTATATAATATCCTCTACCGGGAATTCGGAGTATAGTTACAAATAAAGCCCCAAGCATCTTGATTAAAACAATAGTTGACATCTGTTTCGTGTTTTCCCAAATAATGTGGGACAATAGTATAATATTATGTTTTTGTACTTTGGCAACTTTCTTTTCTGTACAATACAAAGGTATTTTTGGCGAAGTTTATAACGCAGTTGCAACTTTAAAATATGTACAAAATATTGCTTTATGTGTTTGTGATGATTTAAAAATTTAAGTAGCTGGCTGTGTATTTTTATTTTGTGGAAGAAGTTCCGTTAGATTGGCTATAGCAAGGAACATGAAGCTAGAGTTTTTCATTCGCTTTACGCCTTTTATCAAATTGATCGTATTCTTTCGTGTGTTACTTCATAACTTTTTACCGTGTGTACAGATTTTGATGTTTTTTATTATATTCGAAAGCTGGTGTTTGTTATGGTTTTGAGTTAAATAATGCATGTACTTGATGCGTATCGTAAGGTATGTCTTCGGCAATCGTAATATTGAATTTGACGTGTTTAATTTAAGACGATTTTTCATGAACAAAACCATTACGTAATTTGCAAATCCAAATAATATCGCTACGATTTTCAGCACAGTTTTATGACGTTGTAAGGTCAAACACACACATTTGTTTTTAACACTCGACTCGACTGAGCCTTGGATAAAAATGTAGAGGGCAATTTTTCTCGGCTGCTATACCCTGAGGGTAGGTCTAAGGGTAATCTCTTTGGGGGAACTCTCGGTCATGTCTAGTGGGTTGTATTGTCATATCACTTTAAACATTACTTATTATGTTTAAGTTTTCATTCTATTGAAAATAAAACAATACAAGCACAATAAATAAATGTTTTTAATTTACTGTGAAAAGCTTTTATATAAGACGTATATTTTTATGATATCGGTTAGCCTGTGTGACGGTTTGCTATTATGTAAAAAATGAAGAAATTAAGAAAATATTTGGAATATTTAAAACTCTTGTCTCTTTCTACATTTGTAGGGAATAGAAAAATAAGTGTTATTATATATGGAATTTTAGCTAACGAAATAATTAATAATGATTTATTTGCATCTACTTAAATAAATAGACATGGTATTATCTTAATATTTTTCTTCGACGAAACATAGTAATGAAAAAACAGGTACATTTAAATGCCTGATAAAATTACATTTTTACGAGTATATATTTTCTACGTTTCTGCAACGTAACTATATCAGTCTAGAAGTCTTTTGCAATAAGTTTTTAATTAAATCAATAAATATCCTATGACATGCAAGTTTTTATTACAAAATTTAATGGTTTTTAATATTTTATCCTTGTGCCTATTAATAGATAGGTCACCATTGATTACGTGCGTAAATTATACATGGATCAATTATTACGTACTAGATAGTTATAAAGTAGAAGTTATGTAAAGGGATTTTAGTGAACCCGACTTTACGCAGTTTCCGTCCCAGGGCATTTAATTATATTACTACAATTATTCTGCTATTTCCACGGTAATTATTTCTATGATAATAAATTGTATTCTAACAACTGATTTATTACAAATTTATTATTTTTTTACCTGCTATATTGTTGGTGATGTTATTGTAGTTATTCTTAGAGATGTTATTATTATTTTGGCTCAACTTTTCTGTTTGATTCTAAGAAAAAGCGACCTACGCTTTTTCAGTTTTAATATTAAGTAAATCGTAGACACGCCTTATTCCTGAGCCCCTAGCGGATAAGTAGAGATAATTGGCTCGTTTATTATTTTTAGCTTATCAATACAGCCGACTGATGATTTTAGCTTTCAAAATAAGAAAATATTAGTACCTATCCATAATTTGGTACACGTCCACTTTGGTGATTGAAGTGCTCTAAGCTATAAATAAATGACATGCGTGGAAACATTACCAGTATGAGTAGGTTACTATATCTCATTAAGTATTTCATAAAGGATGTCTGTACTTCTACTAATATTATCTTGTGCTCTACCTTAAGTTATATTACTCAACTATTTATGCTTGTCTCATGTAAATGAGCACACAATTTAATTCATACGACCCTTTACTGTCTGTCGCACAAAGTCCGGCGGAGGCTAACTCTCCGTCAACCTGTCACTTCTATTCAAAATACAATTCGCATGACTACGAAGCTCATTTATAAATCCTAAATAAACAGCGCGAGGCGTTATTACATTTCTAAGTTTTATATTGCTTTTCAAACTGCTTTATTTCATTAAAATACAATATAAAGTATGTTTAAGTGTTAGGTATGTTTTATATAGTCAACAGTAGATGAACATTTTTGTGTAGATGTAAGATAAGGCTACATTAAAATAAATTACAATCTAGTTTAAAGACTAATGAGTTCTAAATTTCACCTAAATGACTGTAAAATAAAGTAACAATCTATGTATGTCTTTCATATGATACTGGTCTGCTACTATAAGATTGTGGTCAAATTACCTGCCAAAATTATGGTCAAGTGGCTACAGTACTTTGTATTCACAATGACATTGACGTGATCCAATCGGCTTCGTGTCACGTTTATGCAAATTATCAGACACGATTGTTGTAATGATTATGGTCGATTAGTCACTTTATATATTATCGAATTACTTAGTCCTAATATACATTATGTTATGAATATCTAAATATATTTGTTTCTTCGTCGTGACACTCTAAAAATACTTTTTTAAATTTTAAGGTGCCAGAGGATTACACGATTTGAATCACTTTGACTGCACGCTTTTAACATGAAGCAAGAACTAAAATTGGAATCGATTCGAAAACCAATTAAAGTTGAGATCGTTTCAGGGAGTTAATGTTAAGCTGAGATTGCAATTCATGAAGGTCTAAGTATAGTTTATAAAATCGATTCCAGATTTATTATTTCTGAGATCTGAGAAATGATCTTAAATAAATAGATACTGGCATTCTATTGTATTCGTACAATAGAAGTTTTACGCTTACATTCAAAATATCGTCCATGTTACTTGTAAAAGATTTTATAAATATTACATTCTTGAGACATGTATTGTTGTCAGACACTCGATGCATATTCCCTACAAAGTTTTGAATAATGAAGACAAAAAACACGTAGACTTTATTTTACTTACTAGCTTAACCCGCTTATACTTAATGGTTACCAAAATGACCCCTAATAAATTGTTAAATAGTTAGCTAGTTTCAAAAGCAATTCAGAAAAGAAGATAAATTAAGTTAGCTTTTATTTACGGATGGAGCTCAATGATCTTCTGGCCGTAAATAAATAAGTGTTTTAGAGCTTTTGTCTTATTTTTTTTCACCTATACTCAGACTCCCTTTCTCGTAATCTCCTCTTTACTGTAATAATTTATATTTACAGCTGATCAATATCAAAAATAAATAAGAGATTAAGAATTTCGATCTTAAACAAAAATATTATTTCTGCACAGCGATAATAATTATATTAAAATAAGGATTACATTAACATATTTGGATAAGGGAATTATTAATATGCCGCGTTTCATTGTATGAGTACCTGAACTGCCTTTAATCCGCCCTAATGAAAAGATATTTCAACGTCAACTTTTTCGTAACCTCGTTCGGTAAATATTATAATCATAAACCAAAAAATATCTATCTTTAATAATTCTCGGAGATTATTTTATGTTACGCTAACGATTATTGATAGACTACTACAGCTTCACCTAGTGGATCTAGAGGAAAGAAATTTTATACAATTATCCTTATATAGTTACATTATATACGCGTTGTCGTAGGTGGGCGACATGAGGCGACGCGACGCGATATAATACGACACAATACGACCATATTAGCAATGACACTGATTAAGGCGACAACTCAGGACACGAATGCATGTCACGACTATTTGATATTTTCGTGTCGGCGTCGGGTCGAGTCGCGTCGCGTCGCATTGTCGCGTTATCATTCACGAAGGACAACCGCGGGTAATATAAACAATATACGTTTACAAAAAAGCGACGTTATTGCTGAAATGCGATTTCTTTGCAACAATTGGAAATATTTGTAAAAATGTGTACTTAGGGAGAATGAAGATGAACAAAGTGGGTATATACCTTATTCCTTCTGATTTTGATTTTCAGCCATTTCAAGTAACGGCTTCAAGTAAAGGCACAGTGTATGGGCTGATTGGATTAATTTGACTCTGTTTATCTCATGATTAGATCTTTTTATTTTACCTTCGGATGACGATCTGCTAATAGAACTGGGAATGGTCGGACGAAAATTAAAGGTTTCAATGTGTAAAAACAAAATTATCGTTAACACAACTAAAATTCTATATACCTAAATAGCATACAATTTTATATTAATTTTTCGTTTAATGAAACGTTATCATAAGGTGCACAAAGAAAATTGAACCGTGCTATTATTATTGAACATGATTCAAATTCACTAAACGAATACTAAGGGAGCCTCAATCATACCTTACAAACGACCTGTCGAACAGAGACTTGTTAAATGACTCAATTACCTAACGAACCGACGCAATAAAAATGTATAGTAGAATCTTTGTAGCGGAGCGTCGCAGCGGCAGCGCCGTCTATTGAGTTTTATATTAACAAGAATAAAGTGTTGTTTAAGAAACAGCTTTTATAGTCGTTGATAGTAAATGAGCTGACGTCAATTTATTGTGTTCCGCTCATCAAGCCTATTAGGGCTCGTAAGGGTTAGTATGGTCTAAATCGCCATTTTGTAATGCCCACCACATGTTAAAATGACAACCAAACATGTGTGGTGACTTCTAGCTCAATTGAACACTGAGAAATGCGGAAACGAAATATAGAAATACATATGTATATCTCCAAAACCTCGTTGAGCGAATTTTATGGAACAAACCACCCAAAAAAAAATAAAAAGATAGAGCAAGTTTAATAAAGTTTATTAGATAAGTAAGCAAGTTTATAAGATTTAATCTTTGCAAATTTTAATATTGTTCTTGTTTTTAATAATAATCAATGATACGCAGAAAGATCAGCTGTCAATTAGGGGTCAACGATCTTAGGATGATCCATAACGTTTAGCCGGTTATAAATTGACATGTCAACATTAATATGATGTAAAATATTGATCGCTGTAACTTTACATTTGTTGCATATTTTAGTTTCAGTAGAAAGTTGGTTCGAGTTCAGAACCAGTGCGCTTGTTAGAAGCAGGGCGCGACGTATTCCCATCTAACGAAGCCAGACTCGAGGAAAAAAGACCGCGCCACTTTCCCGGAATATCGGGAATTTGCCCCGTAAATGTGTTTAAAGTTTTATTAGGCACCGGAACTGGAGCGTTCCAGGGCGCTTACAAATTACGCAATTCAAGCTGGAGAACAAAATACCTCAAGTTTTTCTTTTCTTAAGAAGTGTACAGTTTTCTATGGCGAGGAGTTAAAATCGACGCGACTTTACAGATTTTTACTTTGTATGTATTTTCAAAAAATATACCACATTATGTGTTACGTACATATTTTATACTAGCAGCCCCGGCTAACCAAGTTTCCCCTAACAAGTCAATGAAGGAATGACATAAATTTATATAACTTCTTTATTTGTAAACTGATTTTATTAAAAAAATACTAAATTAAAGTAAATCCCGTCAATATAGTCCCGAATATTTGCGTTCAAATAGAATAACCCGTTTCTGAGATTAGCGTGAACAAGCATACAGACAAAATTAAAAAAAACATTATTTTGAGTTTTCTTGCAGAAAAGGCCCCCAATTATTAATTTTCAAATATATTTGCCATATACAGACAGCGATCATTTACAGCTATAGATTTTTATATAATTTTGCACCTGAATTAGGAAAAGCTTCTATCGCGTTTCATAATTGCATACTTACTATTACATGTCAAGTTCGACCTACACGTTACCTACACTTATGTATGTATTTATATTATTTTAAACCTAATTAATGAGAAATAAGGATGAGAAACAAACAGACAAAATCGATTTTCTAATCTAATACCAAATATGTAACTCTGACGATGTAGGAGAATCATTTTAAAAATATTCAACGTGTATCTGTAAATGACGTCATAGCGTTAGAAATAGCTCGTAAGCCTGTTAGGTCTTTTGTTGACGTACTAAAAATGTTTACTCTCATAAAGGAAATAATAAAAATGATTTAATACCTGAACTGCAGCGTAATCTCATAAACGGATGAAAGGATTACTCGCTCGTGTTGGCAGGCTGCAGCGTTGATAAATGATTATCAAAGTTTCATCTATCATTTTTCTTTTATAGTTATGCTCAGATTTGCAATGAATACATCAACTGAATAACTTGGGAATTTACTATATCGAGATGAAGTGTATGTATCTGTTTGATTGATATTTCGCTTGTATTCCAGTGAAATAGCTGATACATTGATTTATCATTTTACGTCAAATGATCATACAAAACTATTCTGATGATGAACTTAGTAAAGAGCAATTTCATCCTCCCTATAATTTCTTACGACGTTTTGGCTTGTGTCCTTTTGTTTTGAAATACCATAATATTGTTTGAGTGGTATGCGCAACAACTATACTCAAAGTGTTAATTAATTATTTAATTCACGCAGTGACATTATTAACAGTTTCATTTTTCTTAGATAAGAGAGATCTTCAACTCATACAAACGATTCATTATTTCAGTCTCGGCGTAAAAGTTTGAAAAAAATTGTAAGGAGAAAATAAATAAAGGTTTTAATATTATATATCTCCTTAATTTACTTTCTCGGATCCAAGATGTAAGTGGATCCGATAATTTGGACGACTTGCGTGGGAACACAGATCCAATATGTAGGGGTTCCTTTGAGACACTTAATCGTATTACGTGAAATATTATTATTAGAAAATGTCAATTCCAACCACAAGTACATGGCCTAATTTAGTGAGGACATTATTACGAACTATATCTATCTGGTTTCTTCATGAGAGAAAACGAAGAACGTTGCAGCTATATTGATGGAAAGCCAGTGATGCGGTGGAGCTCTCAAGATAAGAACACGCTTGCTAATTACGTAACGGTCTCCTCATATCGTAGTATAAATGGGTTTGCCAGACTGGTAACGAAGTTCATCTCTCGAGAGTGATTCGCTATGATAGCCGGCTACCCATTTAACCGGATGAACCCTTGAACCCGACTTACTGTTATATAATAATCAGTGCAATAATAATGAAACGAGTTCTCACGATTGTACATCGATATTTCGACCCGGTTGCGAGAATCGTGGTGACAGCTGAACTGTGGTGGCGCGGAGAAACTTTCGGCTTTTTTATTTTTCATAAAATATATCATGAGTACACGTATTATTGTGAAATGTGCACAATCAAATCAAATCAAATCAAATAATTTATTCGAAGTAGGTTTTTACAAACACTTTTCGAAAGTCAACTACGCCATC
>DWJN01006166.1:0-10878 GCA_018248895.1 Carystus phorcus
AAACGTCAATTGGGTTGCAGAAAGCATGATTATTCAGAAATTATTCACTAATCAACGTTTCAGAAACTCGAATTGACGTCATAGAACGTTTACGTTAATATGCGTGTTATATGAACGAAATTTTGACAAGCCTTACAGAAACTGGCGGTTAGTCATTGCCGCTTTTATAGATTAACCCTACACCTAACCTATATTTTTATTAGCAAAGACCAGACATTTTATGAACGGGGAATTTTTACACTGCCAGAGCGATGGGAAAAGGTCATTCACAAAAACGGACATCTAATTGAATAAAGTGATAGTTTTTTTGTAACAAAAATTCCGAATTTTCCTTTTTATATGAAATCGGCAATGACTTAGTTGCTACCCCATAACAGAGACATTAGAATATAAAACATTTACTATTCAAAATTAGAGACATATTATGACGTCGCGGCGTCATTAGTTGCAGCTTTGAACGCAGCAAGTGTAGATTATATGAATTACCTTATTATAATTAAGTGCAGACTATTATCATGTATAGACTAGTTAATTTTAAGGGTCATTTTCGCTTGCAAGCTTGTGAAAGGCGTTTCTATTATATTCTCTAGGGTAATGAACACAATGTAAATTGTAAGACGCGTCGGCTAATTACTTTTTAGACGTGATTTTATTTGACATGCTAGCAACGTTGCGTTCGTATTTAACTACGTAGTTTTCTCTTTAAAGGATTTAACAGGACAAAGGATAGTTGCATTTTTACTGCAATAAATTAGAGAACGCATAGAAAAGGTTGCCTTTTTCTCGCGTTTATTTGTATCTTTTACATCTGACCGACTGAAAAGCAGACACTAAAAACTAAAAAAAACTTGTGAACCTCATTATGACATAACTAACATATTGCGAGATAAATCCGCATTTTAACTAGTTTTTGGACTAAACAACCAAAGTTGTCAATTTTATAGGTTTATTGACATGGTTTTAAGGCTGCTAACGATATCAAAAGGCATCGACTGTTCAATGTGCAGCCGAGTGCACTTAACGGCAAGGAAACAAAAACGCCTGAACGTGGGCTTTTGCTTCTTAGTAACTAAATAATTGAGTAAATAAATCTAAATATATATAACTCAAAGGTGACTGACTGACTGACATAGTGATCTATCAACGCACAGCCCAAACCACTGGATAGATCGGGCTGAAATTTAGCATGCAGGCAGATGTTATGACGTAGTTCTTAGCGGATAGAAAGGATTTTGATCAATTGTACCCCCAAGGGGATAAAATAGGAGATGAAAGTTTCTTAACGCGAGCGAAGCTGCGGGCAAAAGCTAGTGTCAATAAATTTCAATTTTCGATCTGAGCGTTCGTTCATGTGTGTTGTCTATGACACCAACGACACAGGGAATCCTAGTGTGGGGATATAAATGTGTAGCGTTATTATTATTTTAATTAAATAAACCTTATTTCGTTAGGTTTAAAATCCTAATTCCGACATCGCTTTTCAAATAATTTCTTATACAAATAGTATTAGTTAATATTCGCTGGCGGTCCTTAACTCGCCTTGGGCGCGGCCGGCATCGACCGAACGTTCGAGAGGGTCAAGGAAGTATAGACATCAGAAGCGTCATGTTTTAAATACGGAGTGACGTCACAGTTGAAATGTTCAATCATATGATTTAATTCAACCAACTAATAACAATCAATAAAACTTGTGAAAAATATAAATTTGCATTCGAATTCGTTTTTTCATATGTACTCGTTCATTTTACAGATACCTAAAACCATATAATTTTCTATGTATTTTAAGTACTTAACTTTTCAGTACCATAATAAACGTTTAATTTGTTTTTAAAAATACTTTAATAACAATAGAATTCATGAATAGCTGCCATACAAAATAAATCATGAGAGAGTGAAGAGAAAGAGAATTGGTTTTCTTTTCCGTTTAATGTTTAATTAAGTATACATTTTGGGAGACTGTTCAAACTCAAAGTTCCATCTGATAAGGCACATTCAAGTGTATCGTAGTTATCTGACGCAAATAAATATAGTACTTATTGCTTAATGTTGATTTTTGCATAACAGTAAAAAGTATGAAGCGAGAATGCCATGCAAACTACTCGTACCTGTAATGAATGTTAGGCTTAAACGTTAGTAATAAAGATTTAAGTACAGTAACAATTTAAAGTGACGAGGTAAATCTTATTTACAGAAACTATTTACTATTAAACTGACCTCCATTTTTCTGGGTTAATGTAACATTTAAGGTCACTGCCTTGAGGTTTATTACGATAATGTTATCGAAAAATATTTAGTGTAAATACCTATGAACCGCAAACAGTTTTATTTGCGATGCGATTTTCAATTTACTGCACTGCAATAAACGTCCGAATAGACAAGGATGAGTATTTAGGACATCCTTGACATCCTACATAAATTAACATAGATATATGCTCAGAGGTAATTAAATGGTTTGCCGTTATAAAATATGAGTTAGCAACAAAAATTAGCCATCAAATAATTTCAACAATTTTGCTGGCCATATAACTTGCTAATCAACAAGCCATGGCACCTAAATATATCGTATTTTTATTCACAGAAATTTGAATAATTTACTCACCAGTTCAGCCATTGAACCCATCCATGGATCAATTATTATTCAACTTTTGCTTAATACCGAATTAAGAAATAAACTGCGCTCAACACGTTTACCTGTATGCGCGCAATTGAACTTGTCATATCTAGTTGATCTATTGCTAAGTCTACCTTCTACAAGTCAAGAGGAAAATGACACAATCGTTCACTTCCTAACAGATATCTCATACTAGGTCAAAGTGGTCACAAGGAAAAGTAAGACGGTGGATGCTCGTTTATAGTTTTTGAATGGCTAAGGTCGTTTGGTTATTGAACTTTAAAATACAGTATTGTTTTGAGCAAACATTAAAAAAGTTAACAAAAAGATCGAACCCGGATATGTTGAAAAAGTTTTAAGTGCGGTTCATTAAACTATGTTTAACTTCGATCGGCAGTTTAGTTTTTTTCTATAACAATAATATCAATACCATAATTATTGGGTTCAAACTAAAAACTATGATTATTGCTGCGTGCCGTACCTACCTAGTAGTCAATATTTTCTTTTTGTAAAAACAAATTGCGTTCTTTATTGGTTGAAAACCAAATTCTTTTTTTAAAGTTATATGGAATTAAGATATTATTTGCTCTCCAAATGATAGCAAGTAGTAATTTGTTTACTATCCACATAGACACCGTTACGCTTCTCGTCTGTTTAAAAAAATCCCTTAAATTGATTAAGGCTTTTCTGATGTACAAAGACACTATTGTATATACTATATAGGATATATTATTTTGTGTAATGAGTTAATTATTGCGTATGTCGTGACGTCAGTCGTGTTTTTTAAAAAGAGGTTCAAAATGAACTTTGTGCGCATTTGACAGTCGTGAAAAGCCAATTAGCATATTTATCATTCGTCTTGTGATAAATGGTATTTTTCGAGTTTTGAAATATAATGTGTAATATAAAACTATTGTAATAAAAACAAATTTATAGGCATAGTCGTGAAGTCCGCTCTTTCTAAACGTTTTAAAGTTTCACTATTAATAAAAATACTTAATAAAAAAATAAAAAAATAATAATAAAAAAAATAAAAAAAAATAAAAAATAAAATAAAAATAATAAAAAATAAAATAAAAAAGCCTTATATTTCATGCAGTAAACATGTCAATGCGTCTTTAAGAACCATTACAGTGTCAATTAAAAGTTAGAAATTAATTTAGTAGTACATAATTACATTAAAAAAGATGAAAATGAATTGATTATTAAATTTAAATTAATTAATTAATTATACTTAATTATATCGTGATTTAACATAATAAGTCTTGTCAATAATAATATATATTTACAATTTTTTTTTTCAATGTTCTTATTTAGTCATAATTAAGTATTAGATGGTTTTTTTTTTTTTAGTACTTGGTACTTATGTATAATTAGCCATTGTTGTAGCACACGCAGATAAAACAGTTCCATAGCACCTTTACGACTTACTTAACAAATATCAACATTTAAGAGGAACAAAGAATATTAGCGGAATCTTAGATAACTACTGGCTTTCCTCATGAATATAGCTATCATATGCAAAAAGATTTTTTAAATGTAACTCTTAATTAAATAGATTAGCGGGCTTAAACAAACTCTGCAACATTATTATGTTACTTTATATTAGTTAACTTTATTGTAATTTATACACAAAATAAGCCTATGTGGATATGAATGTAACTTGTCATTTTCCTTAACACGTTTTCAATAACAGTTCAACATTAATGAAGTATAGTGAGTATTAGCTTAAATTGAAATAGTAAAAAATATAGAGAGTGTATTTCTGTATTTAAATAGGTACACTCCAGATACGTGGAACTGTCTATCCAATCGTTATTAACTCTATAGCGTACAATGTAACAATTTACCTCTATCACCATTATCATCACTATCATCTTTAATTGTTCATTTACTGGGTTCATTTATTCTCAGAATAGACGTATTAAATAAACCATGGAACAAAGCTTCCTGTTACATAACACGGCTTTTACCCGCTGACTGTTAAGTGTGTATATTATACATAGTCGTAAACGCACACGGAATAACAAGGTTTTTTTTATTTTTTTATCTTTACTTATCTTTGTAGTATTAGTGATTTTAACAACTTAAATTGACAATTATAGAAAAGTGTACACATGTACAGGATTAACTTAGTTTTGTATAGGAAACGTGAGAGGATTTGGAAATATTTGAGGAAACCATGAATATACGAAATGAGACCTATCACATTTAGTAACATTGTAACAAAAAAAAACATTTAAAGGTACTAATTTAGTAACAATGAAATTGAAAAAGAGAAACGTCTGCAAGTTGGATATTTGTCGGAGATTTTTATATATGTAAATTTTGTTATCGATCGATAGTCAAAACACACTATTTGAAGTTATCGCCTGTCTGTCTGTTGGGTCATTATCCGGAAACCGATTGTATAACAATTTGGGGTATTTTTTATTTACATCATTGGTACCTAAAACATTTTATATTGAATAAAAATCTTTTGACAAAAGGTAAAACGGCCTTCAAACAGAATAAAAAAGCTTGATGAGGGAAACTGTTTAGGAAGTATGTAGGTGCTTTTAGTCTCGATCAATTAAACAAACTGGCGCCGAGAGGAGTTAAGCAATTAATACTAAGTTTATGTAAATACGCATAAATATAGCCTCTAATTAATGTACAACAATTGTATTTAATGTGAAAAAAGCGCATAGTTTTAACGAAGAGAAAGTGGCAGATTACTCGAAGCAAATAATAATGGTATACGAATATTTCATTACTGATTGAAAGAGAGAAAGTGGCATAAAATCCTTCACCAATTTACCCCCAATACATTTTCCGGCCCCGTCATTAGACCCTACTCACCTATCTATCTACTTATAACCTATTCAAGGAAACCATTCCAATAAGACCCAATACGATACCAGATGGCGTTATAACATCAAGTCTGGGTTACCGTGTTATTGTGATATTCATTATCACAGTATACTATTTTTTTAATCAAACTTTGCTCTTGATTTCAACAATTAGTCATATAACTTCAATAGATCAAAAACGGGCTTATATTTTTTTTTACTTTCTGAATCGATTTCAATAATCTCTAAGAACACTTTCCATCAAATTATCTTTAACAATCCAAATCATTTAAGAGCTACTATTCCACTAAAAAAAATACACGTGAATAAAACTATTGTGTCGGGGGTTATAAATAATAATGAAGATAATTCCATTTTTATTAATGTATTTAACCAACAAAGTGGCAGTCGAGCCGTATGATGGTAAGTGGTCATTGTCGCCAATAGACATCAAGAATACAAAGGCACAGTGATGCCTTGTCGTGAAGTTGGTGAAGAAGGATAGAAGGAAGAAAAGCAGTACGTTCCGGCTCTCAAGCACCAGCCGGAACACGACGAGTCAGTTGGCGGTTAACCCAAGCAAGAGTGTGGTAGCTAACCAGGTGAGTTTCAACACGACAACAACGGCGGGTAATGACGGAAAATTTCCCACGACATCCCCATCAGCATGGGATTAAGGTCTGTATTCTAAGGCCGATATGGCCAAAACTATGTCGATACATATCGGAACTAGAGCAACACTAATGATCAACATTTGATACAGGCCACAACGTGCTGACCACAGTCCAACGAAGCGACAATAACTTCATATAACGATTGCAAAGGAAGTATAAAATTTAACGACTGTGGCTAGTGCACAACGAAACGGTGCCGCTTACTGTAAAACGTGGCTTGGCTGTTAATATCGATCCTACTCTTTTTAAAGATAAAATATTTGTGATTGGAGATTTTGGCTGCATTGGTGCGGCCTAGTGATATAATCAATATTATATGGTATAATCAATATTATTAAGTTGTTAGTAGTATTGCTAGTATAATCTTTTTGCCAAGTTTGCTTAACTAGCAACCATCTACTTAATTGATTCAGCCGTTAAAAAATGCCTCGTCGTATTCTGGCTAGAAGTTTGAGAGTTAGCACTTTATGTCTTGTTTGACTAGCGATGCATTGGTGATGTGTTTGGTTGTCTAATATCCACCCATGATGTGGAAAATGATAGCCTTCCTGAGTTTGTAGGTTATTTACATAAAAAATATATATCACTTTCATTGTTAATTACTTCATTATATCCTAAGCCTTTAACCCAACGGATATCCGTTTCTTTTTAGTACAACTGAACGCAGCTGGCTAAATTAACTGAGTCTTATAAAATATTTTTACCCAGATGTGTTCGTCATCTAACTATGGAAGTAACTTATTGCCTCTTCGGCTGACTTCTTTAAGCTATGTCGGCGATGCTTGCTCATTTGTAGCTTCGATCATCTTACATTCAAGTGTCTTTTTTATAACATACAGCAGTTAAAAATTACGTGTCTCTACATATATAATTTTTCTATTCGTGCATATTTCACTGACCCTTTAAACAGTTTAAACGGTGTGACAGAGTCTGATGATTTTTTTGCGTGTGTTTAACTAGACTCAATGATGAGGTGGATTCAAAATTCAATTAGATAGAAAACATTATTTAATGTTGCAGGATAAAATAAAATACACTTTATTATACACCAAAACAAATACACACGAGGAAAAAATATAGATCAATGTGATCACTGAGAGCGATATCTCATAGGCGACCTTCAATAGAAGAAATTACTGTGGTAGAATTAAAGTTCTATTGTACACAATTGAAATAGCTATACGTAGATAAAGGGAGATCGAGAAAACTAAATAGTTAACAAGGTACAGTAGGAGAAGTAGGAATGGAACAGAAGACCAGGCAGACTGACAATTAGTGACAAATTTTTATACATAGCAGTACACCGCAGTATTTCTTAACTCGCTTAATAATATGCATAGTCCCGTATGTACTTTAACTACTAACAAAATCGAGCTGGTCTTGATATATCAGATGGAATAAATCTAGTATAAAGGCGATTGATCCCGTTATTTATAGTAGCGTAAATGTTCTCACATAAACATAAACATTTATGTTGTGAAGGTTGTACCTGAGTCTGTCACCCGTGCCGTTCTATGGTTCGTATCTGTCGTACAAAGGGACGTATCCTCAATATTACGCGCTAACCGAAGTGCGAAAATCAAGCTTGAGTTGTTCCTGTGTAATTCGTGTTACAAAATTAATGGCGGTTGTTGAAGGTTATGTTTGCACATTACAACTTAATTTATTCGCGTTGTTACTACTTATTCGTGTATCTGTTATCTTTTATAATTCAATTACTTCATATAGGTTTCTTGTGATTTAAGCTGCTGTGATCAGTTTGGAAGCTTTTGAATTGAAGGGATTTTTCGTTTTCTCTTTATCTGTTCAGTCCATCTGGTACTTCAGTAAAATTCTCTTTCAATTGTCTTTAAAAAAATGTATTTGTAATTATTCTGAGTATTGCGCGGAAACATCGGAACAGATTTAGGTTATATTCAATATTTTCGTAATATGTATCTACCATTATTTAGAATACTTTTTATTCCAGGAAATAGGTCTATAGTTGCAAGATCTCGGATAATCGCAACGGTAAAAGCGTTAAGATATTTTATGATGTTTGTGTAATGATTGAATTAAGTTAACATTATTTTACAGAAAATACAGAGTGGCTGAAATATGTAAAATTCCAGGATAAATTACAATATTAATTGTTATATTGTTGACCAAATAAAGTATTTGGGGATAAAAGAAGTTTTACCTTTAAAGCTAAATTATGCCGTTAACAGCATAATACAAAGTAATTTATAAATAATTTTCTACTCTAATTCAAAACAACCGAGTATGATTTACATAAGACTAAGTCTGTCGAAAACAATCAATAGACTGAGTGGGTAATCAATCAGTTTGGCAGCTATTCAATTGGAAATTTATAAAGCTATCCCCTAACATAATAATATTCTCGTATACCGTTCCAAACTTTTGGGTTCTTGAAACAGATAAGGGTATTAAAATTATGAAACTCGATAAATGGAGAATTTAATAATAAAATCTAGGTAGTAAATTATACACTCCAAAGGTATTTTTGACTACACCTGATGGTAAGCGGTGATGTAGTTATGGGTGGTAAAGCGTATTAACTTAGTAGAAGCCTTTAATAAATACTAATGACTTGAAGACATCAACGTTATAATTGAAGGGGAATAGCGAATTATATTATACCGTATTATAATTTTACTAGTGGATTTCGCTGACGTTGTACTACAACATATGCTGTACTATCATCTTATATCGAATGTTTATACCGAGATTGATTCCCGTACATTTAAATGATTTCAAATCTAAACCATTCTCGAATTCACTAAGACATACAGATAACATTGGTCCGTTTAGAAGTTCAGTGATACAAAAAAAAGAGATACATAGGCTAAGAATAATTTAGTATCTTTTTTTAACGACATGACATGAAACATGTTAATTTCTTACAGTTTCCTTAAATTCAGTAATGATTATGACCGAATTTCAGCTACTGAGAGGATACTCGTAATAAACAAACTAATGTTCCCGAGGATATATTCGTTAAATTCGACTCACAGCTTTTACACAATGTGCGACAAATTGAAAGATAGTAGCGTGAGGCGTCACAAAACTTTCGGGTTATAATGAAAACCACTTCCTACGAAATTGAGGTCATGTTCCTCATCATTACAATTCGTCTAATGATGAGCAACATGACATTAGTTTGATAAGGGATGATATGAGAGTTGTTTAGAATTATTTTCACATAATTTCGCCACTTTAATGTAAACCAATATATGTATACACCAATATATGTACATACGTATTAGAAATAAGTAATCATCTACTGATTAGTTCAAAAGATGTGCTGAGGAGTTTATTTTCCTCGATGTAAAAGCGCCATTACGACACGGTGGTAGAATAAAAAAAAATACCAAACGAAATTAAAATGTAAATATTGCTAATGGAACGCCGACTCTAGTAGAAACATCTTTTTACACATTATCCTAAATAACCCCACGCTATAGCACCATGGGAATACTGTAGAAGAAAGTCGATTTATAATAACAAGAATTTTCTATTAAACTTCATAAAATAAAATTTTAAAATTTTGAAGAATATTAATGAAATCTACGCTAAAAATATTATGAGATGTAGATAATATTTGACTGACATTGAGGCACAAATTTATAAGATCGTCCAATTTATTTTCGAATATCTTTAGCAAAAAAATATTCTAGCTTATAAATTATACGCTTGATGAATATTTATCTGAAACTAAACTGCGGTGGCGGGGAGAATCTATAAACAGTGATAACTTGACGTAAGTCATGACACATGAGTCTGTTTCACGTACTTAGGCACTATATCACGACACACGACACTAACAACACCTTTACGCACCAATTGGTGCATACCAAACAATCGTGAGTACCCGCCACAATGATTTAAAATGTTTGGTGTCCGTGATGAAAATCATAAGTGGACTTAGGTCAGCACAAAGGTGTAACCACTAGGATATTTACAATATGTACTGAATTTTGTGAACACTATTGAAGATCTTGTTGGGTATTTGGCAGTGATTTTGCCTGCAATATCCAGATTTCGACAGCTAGCGGGGCAGACATTACGTACATAACCTAATCCTAATGCACGGGCATAAGGGTGAGTAGGTATTTATTTTATACAGACATGTATATTTTATTAGTATTTTTATATGAATAGGCGACAATTGCTGAGGAAGTTTACGTGTCTTGAAGCAAATTTAGAATCAAGTGCTTGTAATACGTTTCAATCAGACCGCAAGCCGGTCTTCGTCCAGTGAACCGCCGACCGCTATAAAACGGCTCTAGCAAATTGAATTAGACTTCGTGAAACGTTGCAATCGTCGTTCTGTATGAATGGAACGCTTATCTTTCTTTTTGTTTAACAAAACTTGTAGGTATATTGCAAATGTGGTCCTGCTAATAAAACTATCTGCAACACCAAAGTCATCGCAGACGTGAAGTAAAACAAGGCCGACATTTTGCAAATTTTTTGATACTGTAACCAAATCAAATTAAAACTTCAGGTAATTCTAGAAGGTAATCATAATGCCTTTGACTAGTAAGTAACGATTCGTGTACATCAGTACATTTTTTCTTGTTTATTGACCACGTTATGTTACTCACAACACAGAGAATCTTAATGTTTGGATCTACGAAACGGTAAAAAAAGATAATAATGAAAACGCTTTCATAATATTCTGCACTGAGAAAATATTTTTGGTTAGCTGTACAAATAAATGTATTCATCACGATAGTGAAAATAATAGACTTAGCATAGA
>DWJN01006167.1:0-10877 GCA_018248895.1 Carystus phorcus
TTTATTATTGCTGCTCCTCTCCTATTCATCTTAGCGTGATGTTCTATAGCCTATAGCCTTCGTCTATAAATGGACTACCTTACACTGAAAGAATTTTTCAAATCGGTCCAGTATTTCCTGAGGTTAGCCCGTTCAAACAATCAAACAAACAAACAAACTCTTCAGCTTTATATATTAGTAAAGATAAAGATAAAGAAGTAAAGATTCAACAACAGACGAGACATAACCGCTAAATTTTGTACCGTGCACTTTTAATCCGCTAGTAAGTGCCATAATATGACGATAGGTTTGATGGGCTGCGTATGAATCATGCACGATGCTTCAAAGGATTAAAGGTTTCACAGGATTGTAAGATAAAAGAGATCTACCACCCTCGTCATTAAAATGATAATTTCGTGTATTTCGGTTGGATTTTCGGATACCCAAATGACAAATGGGCCCCCATTTATTTCTTGATCGTTAAAAATTCAACGATGCATCTAGTGTTATGAATAAAAGGATTTTACAAGATAAAATATTAAGGCGTGTAGTATATTCTAATGATATAAGATATTTTCTTTCTTCTTCAACAATGTGCAGTTAACATTAGGACAAAGCGTCTTGTTTTGGAGCTATTTACAAAAAAACATCACCATAACACCATCAACCTAACTAAATGTTACAATAGTTTCTAATAGTTAATAAACTGCTTGCAAACTAAACTGCAATGCAGGAAAGCTCTTTAGAATTTAATGCAAAATGTATCCCGAAACACATACAATACAATGAGAGATTTTGTGCATAGATATTTAAGTAAATGTGAGATTTTGCAATTTGCTCGAAGTAACAGTCCTTGTATGCTACTTAGATTCTACATTTGGCCTGTAATTGTAGTTTGAAACGAGGGAAAATTTAATTAGAATTTACTTAAACTCTATTTTACCTCACTTGCAATTATAACTAAATTAACTTAAAACACAAATGACTTTAAGAAGTAGTTTAATAATTTGTTTTGCTTCTAGTTATGTTTCCTGTTAAGGAATGTTTGTTTTACGGTAAATTAATAAACTATGATTATTATCGTTTTACCTTATAAAATTAGAATATCAATTGAGATATTTATTTTGTACCATAACTTCCATACATATAAGAACTTGATTTTCAAAATTGCCAGCGCTTATAGAATATTTAACAGCTTATTAAAGAAAGAGAGTAGGTAATTCAGGGCAGGTAATGTTTTTTATAATTTTCTAGTGGATTTAAACGCTGTCTTAATTATAGTATGTAAAACAAAGGTTAGTGAACTACCAAGAGGAGCGAAATGGTGAATCATCAGTATTTAGCAAGGTTCCTCACGAGCAATAGTTAGATTAGACTAACTAAATTTGAATCTTTACGTAATTAACAATACTAGAGACCTGTCAGCGGTCGAAATTCGCCCGTAATACATGTGTCAAACCGTTACGTCACATTGACAATATAAACGTAAACAATTAATGTGCCATATCTTTATTACACTTGTATGTATGTCAAATGAATGGTAGTGGGTGTAATGTTTATTTTTATTAATTTCATATGCTTTTACTGAATATTATAAAAAAATATTAGCGTTCTGCACTTCTTCTACATATAAACTATAAGTGGGCCAAATTTCATACTCCTCCGTCAGCGCAATTTTCGTAAAAAGGGGTCCAAAGTATTTGCTTCACGTATTAATATATAGATTTTTCTCACCTACAACAGTCAATCTGAAAGATAAACTGATCTTCGGTTCGGTAGATACTTGACACTCGTAGGCTCCAGAATCTCTGGGCTGGGCGTGGGCTACTCTCAGGGTCCACTCATCTGAGTTATCAGTGTGGAGAGCAGCGAACCGTGCATCGCTACTGTATGTATGTACGCCAACTGTAAGGATGTGGAGGTCTCGTTTGCGGATCCATGAAACCTGTTGACAAAGAGATGAACATACATATTGGTAATGTAAACATGGGCATCGAGGGATATGTTATTTATTGTTATAACAGACAAACAATTCATATTCCGACGGAGGCTTGACAGTCTGTTCTTTCCTTATTCGCGCTTTGGCTACCTATTGGTGGTGCCATTTTTGATCCTAATATTCACAGGCAACGGTAACTGCGTAGTAAATAACACTTTTAATGATATTTTAAATTCCCAAGTAATATAAATAAAGGAATATTAAATTTCCACCTTTAAAATGCCTTCGAAACGAAATTACGACAATTTTCAAATGTACTCGTACGAGAGCATAACTGGGCTGTTTCTTGCGTTACATAGGTAAAGATCAAATTTTTATAAGACTAATCAAACTTCGTTTCCTTTAGAAAGGAATTACATCATCTGAAAAGTTTTGTATATGATGGTTACTTAGAATGGAGACACGAATTGCCGAGATATTTTTGAAGATTCTGTTCACTTTATCGGTTTGGTGTGGAGTATGGTCTCTTTAACGTTAGGACCACGTCACAAATGGTAAATTTACTTTACGAAAATATTTTCCCTCTATCATGAAATCAGAGCCAAATTCAGCAAATCAGATATAAACAAACTAGGCCTTTGTTTATACGACAACGCGTCATCAAACAAGGAAATGGAGCTTGATTATTTTTCCCTTAGATGTTATTTACAATGTTAATGTATAAGGAAAACAGTAAAGAAATCTATCTGATTCCATTTTTGTTCAAAGACGAACAAAATTTAAGTAAAATAATATAAATGAGGCGCTCAGAAAGAGATTTTAGCTACTTATCTTGAAATAGCCGTTACATGCACGCCTTGTTGAATCCAAAATGAAATAAAATTCTTTTTTAATATAACTTAAGTGTCAATAATGTTACATTTAAAATTAAAATAGCCATTTTTCGACGTGGATCGTCGAATTTATTTATCAAGTTGAAAGGGTCCAATATAAGATTGGCTTAGATTCCGATAATAGGGATCGATTGCTTCGTAACATGATATGTCTGGGTCCGTATTATTTCTTTAGAATCCAATATCGATGCTTAACTGGATTAGAGGCTAGAACTAAGTATACTACGATTTTAGTCTTTCGTAGGAGTTTAAACAATTTCTTTATGTATGTTAAACCTTTATTTGTCATTTTAGAAGATGTGTTATTGTACGTCTTTAGAATTTCTTACCTCTTCTTATATTCTAGCTCATAATAAAACGTTGAGTCAAATAACGTTGTTTTACTTTTCATTCTAATGCTTTCTTCTCATTATACACATATTACTATCTCATTGGTTCTTTTTGTTTCCGTCAAATAATATTTATGTATTTGAATACTTTTGTTATGCACACCTCTATTGAGATGTCAGCATATAAAGACTCTAAAAAGTAAAATTAAAGTAGTGATGTCATCAACTTATTTTAACTATTTATGTGAAGTGAACTGCATATTCTAAGTGTAATTTACTTTACAACTACTTTTCATTGGGTAATTTCATTGAAATTTCATAGTACGGAGGCTCGCGCCAATCCTAAGTGATCGACCAAGTTAAGCAACTATTTTTAGCATAATGGGTGACAGCAAAAAAATACTATAGCTCCTTTGTGCTTCGGAGGCAATGTTAAGCTCTCGGCCGATTAGTCGTGGTTATTTTCGTAAATACTCGTAAATAATTATTTATTTTGTTCCTAAAACATTTTGAAGTCCTTCACGCAACACAAAAACTTTTGATACTCGGGTTGGCCACAAGCTCCTCCATCAATTTGCACTAGAACAACGTCAAGAGAGACCTGTTCCCTGTTCCACGAATGGGTTAAAGAGAATAATTGGTGATTTAGGAAATATATTAACTGGCTTTATAATTCATCATCAGTCTATTGAAGAATGTAGTCTAATAATGTTATAACAAAATTTTGTTTCGTAATTGAAAATAACCGACCGTGAGAAGGAAGAAACAAAAATAGCAATTAGTTTTGTGTTCTTTGAATAGAAACAAAACAAACTGACTTGGATCAAAAAGATAAATATTCAGAAGTTAGAAAAGATTCTCTATTCAACTACGGAATACGATACTTCGCTTGACCTAATTGTTTCACTTTGAAACTTCAACCTTGATCCGTATCTAATGTCTCAGTAAATTGTATTTATGTAAACGTATACGAACTTCTCAAACAGTGATAGCCTGGTTTAAACGATGGCTACACGCCTAAAGGGAAACTGGTTTCGAATGTCAATCAAAGCTCTAATAATACACTTGAATGTTCTTCGTAATGTCCTAAAATTTGTATTAGGTCAGACAATTGCACTTGACCAACATGGTGGACTATGCTTTATACTCCTCACATTATTAGATAGATAGTTTTGGGCTGCGATTATATAGACTTCTGAAGTTTTGCAGCATTTGACAATCTACCTTATTTCGAAAGTTCGGCATTATTTTAGTGGTGAGTTTTATACCTTTCGATCGAGGTATCTCCTTATTCTACTATAAGCAAGTTACAAGTTATAGAAGTTTCCATGTAAGTTAAGAGAAATCACAGTATCATCACAAAAACTTATTGTAACAAATTGTTGAAGCAATCAAGGACATGTAAATAAAAAACCCTAATGGACGAACACGGTGACTAAAAATTGCAATACCAGCGTCCACGATTCCCTCCTACTTTCCGCAGACAGAGAAGGCTGGCGGAACATGGTAGCCGAAACTGTCATGATTGATCACGACCCTCAGACATGAGGTAGACTTTAAAGAAAGAAATAAAAATCTTGTCAGAATTAGGAGTATTTACGCCCCAATAGGATTCTCTTCCCGAAATCAGATTGCAGGTGACATAAAGTACAAAATGAAATTACAAACAACCAAAACCCAAGAACGAACATTTACTTGTAACGGCGGCCTGGAAATCAAACGTTGTCTATATTAATGCCTTCTTACCCTATTGCTTATGTCAGCCGTCAAATGATTAGCTGTGCCCCAGCCGGCTGGAGATTTAGTTACTTCTTATATCATTCTTTTCCATTCTGTTATGTGACGGATTTTATTAAATTATCTTCTAAGTGTTCCATTACAGAATGCATACGCTTTACCACCAACAGAGACAAATGGAGAAGTATCGATAAAGCCGCTACCAATTTATAACATATATGATGATCCATAACCACGACCACTCCGCCAGGAGTGTATGGCTAGGCAGAAGAACATGTGATGTTTTAGTATTAGTAACATCCATGGGTGAAAGTTACCACTTTCAATCAAGTGGCTCCGCTCATTTGTTGGTTATTTCCATAAAATTATATGCATGTAGGTGATGCTGATTTGGAAAGTTCGCTATTCTACCACTAACGTTCGTATCACTAGTAATAGATTCCTTCTCAAGAACGCTTAGCTGGTATTTAATTGAAGGCCAGGCACCGCATTGTTGAACAAGAACGTCACTCGAGTAATCCAGTGAAATGCGTTAAATGGGTACAAGTACTAAGTTTAGGAATTTGCTATGCGCTGAGTTTAAGTCTACTTACTCTGCTGTTCGAGTATCTAATAGGTACTCTATTCTTCGGAAATGGATATATTGAAACAGAAATTTCATTTTTGTTTTCAGAGATAAATGTATTCCATGACATTTTCCAAAGGTCAACAGCGATAGTATTTCAGTCGAGCAGACAAAAATAAAAGATTATGATGATCTCTAAATCGATAAAGCTTTTGTTCATATTAGTTACTAGGTAATCCGGCCAACTTTGTTTCGCCTAACACTCAATTGTGATTGACTTTACTTGTGTTTGTCTTCTCGCCTATTTTCAGTGTCTTTTACGAAATAAAAAATTATAATTTGTTTTTTTCTTTAAATTTATACCTCATTACAATGTTGAATTTTACTATATATAATGTGTGTGTACATATAAATAAAATAAATGTTAAGTAAAGCCCATTAAAATATAATCCTGAAAACTGCATTCAAAACGGATAAGCCGTTTCTGAGATTAGGGTGTACAAATATACAGACATAGACATATAGACATACAGACAAACAGACAAAACGAAAAACATTGTTTTGGGTTCTCTTGGGTATATAAGGCCCCGTCTATGAATTTTTAAATATATTTCTCTGGTACATACAGGGATCTGTTACAGTTTTATTATATTATCAGATAGAAGATTAGTGTGCATAGCATTATCGATAAAATATGGCTATTATTACACCTAACTACTGTACGACTAACGCTTTACGTTCACTACGAGGTTAAGTTTCCTAAGTTGCGGCAAAGTACTTTAATAGCACGGCTATCAAGAGCTGATCGTCGTTAAATTGCTTTTCATCATCCAGTGAGGGTTTGTCGATAGAAGTTTATACATAAAAGAGATCTACGTGTGAATATCGATACCTCGTAGAAATTTAATATCACGGCTATATGATTCTGAACATGGCTCTTAAAGAGAACTACTTCTCTTTGATCTAGAGTATTATCAAAGGGAAAATTTGCTGTATATTTAACATTGTTTTAAAATATATATATAATTTCACTATGTTTTGGTAACCTTTACTTTTATTCCGGATCATATAGTATTACGATAATATTTTTTTCGGGAAATTATAAAAGTCCCTTTGAGAATCACGACGGAAATTGATATGATTTTTTAAACATCAACTGATTTAATATTACAATAAATTTTACTTTCTCCGATAAAATTTACTTCAATTACCTAATAGAATTCATGATTCACGTAAATGTTCTTTAAATCAAGTCGTTTTGCATGTAAATGCTTTCATGTACAGCCTGTTTAATCGACTAACGCCATATTGATTCTTGTTTGGCTGTCTCTTTCTGGATATCTTTTTAATACATACTTGAAACGCAATAAATGTCCAACAGGTTTATGCTTTCCTTTCTTCACCTATGAGTAAAATATAGATTCACACATCCTGGAGCCCTTTAAATTTAAACGAATTAGTAGTCTACACCATCTTACCTGGTCCTCAATGAACATAAATACTTTACGCCATTTAACTTGGTGCATTTAAGGAATTCTGAGTTTAGAGTTTAGAGACATGATCTTGCCATTTTGCGTACATCTCATGTGGAAGGAATCCAGACGGATTACTTTAGTTTTTTCGACGCTGTATTCGAGACTTATTAAATATTTCACGATTAAATTTTCGTACTTTCAAAAGAGATTCTTAAGTAATTATGGTAAGATTAAACAACATTTAATGAATTTATAAGTTTAGTTAGGAGTTTTTCACTTTGGAAGTTTAAATTGAGAAATGAACTAAAATAAGTACAAGAGGACATTTACATGTAAGTTTTACTAACTTATGGCAGCAAATTATACATTTAGAAAAGAATTTAAGTACAATAGCATTGTATTTGAGTATAGAATTTATTATATACTTTGTGCTTCATGGTTTTCTCTTTGCAATCGCATATTCGGTATTAATTAATTTCATAAATTTCTATCTTTCGTTTTTCTGTTATCTGTATATCTGTTATCTGTATAATATTAAAATTTATCGGCAAGCCATACAAAACAATTTGCATAAAGTATCCGAGGTGATAAACAGAGACGTTGTTTATATTTCAGACTAGGGAAGATTACGTGGTCTACAAGATAATCCTAACAGAATCCAAGCAATTATTCATGGAAGTTCAAGACTGATCTCATCAATTTATACTTCTTGTTGTCTTTCAAAATGACAGTATTTATTTTTATGAACATGCCTAATCTTAATAATAATGAATTTCGCTCTGGGGACCATAAATTACCACAGAAAGCAAAAAGCCATTTCAGTAAGAGGTTCGTTTCACAATATTATTTCTACTCATTACTCATTTCTACAAAAATTTGTGCTAGCGCAATCTTTATTTTTACTATCTTCGATTACGCTTTCCTTTGATATTAGTTTCATATTTTGTTTGCGTAAAAATACTATGATGTTGCAGAAGAATCTGTGTTTTATTAAAACTTAAAGTACCTATTTATGTTTTTGACCTTTTTTGCAGCTCTTACAGACAGGCGACTTATGTTGATCCTAAGTGAACCGAGTTAAGCTACTATGGACGCGGTCGATACTTGGATGGGAGTCCTCTAGTGCTCCCTACAATAAAACAATAAGATTTCCGAAAACGAAAGGAGGGAAAAATACCTAAAAGTTTTTACCACGTTAAGTTATAGTTTTGTTCAATAATCAGTTACAGTTTATTTTTATTTTTTTTTACTACAGCTTAAGACTATGTCCATTTTAAATTTCTCTTCTTTCTTTTAAACTGTCAAAATATTTTATTGAAAATTTTATTTCCTTTCGTCAACATTTATGACTTTTTACGATTTCAAATAGCAATCGTTTAAAACCAAACGAACCGTTTCGTGGGGTTCAAATAGATAAAGGAATTTTAAAGCATTCGTGTACCAAATATCAAAAGAATTTAAGTGCGGTCCACTAAATTTCAGGTGAAGAAATAAATCGCCCTTTGAACGTTTGTTACGGTAGAAAACAAGATAGAAATAAATATTTAATTGGAAATACTAGGCGATTACATGTAAAGTTGTTGTCACACGTTATTGCAATAAGCAATTTCAATAATTGGGATCGTTTCACAGATGTTACATGAAAGCACCTTGGTGGAAGATAATTCGACGTTGATTGCTTTGCACAATCTTACCGATGGCCAGAAGCATGCTCGTGTGGAATGGTGCCATGACGCGTTTGCTACAATTGGAACAGGCTCGTTTCGTCGTGTTTACAGTATAGGCGATAATTCTTGGATTTGAGGTTTGGTAGATTAAAAAAAAAATTCACAGTGCTGTTCTTAGGTGGTTTTCAAAATATTTTTAGTATTGCTGCGAATTTCGCAAAATAATTTCTTAAAGGTATCAAAAATATTAAACTATCGTTGATTTAAAAGTTTCTGATTAGGAATTTTTATTGTTGGAACATTTTTATAACACACAATTTTGATACAATACACAACCAAACAAAAAGGAGGTATCCAGATAATGATATGTAAGTATAGGTGCAGCCGCTAGCTGTTTGACCGCCCGTAAGCAATATCGATTATATGGCCTTACGACGACAATTATACTGAATTTTGTTAAAAAAAATTATTTAATGTTTTTTGAATATTACGTAACGGGTCGCTCGATTTGCCGCCCCCTTGGACGTGCCGTCCGCAAGAAAAAAGGGGGAAAAATATATATAATGAGAAACGTCACGTAATAAAAAAATGAAATATTATTATTAGCTCCTACTTTAATAACACGGACTCGACCACAATCATTTCGGAAATCGAAAAAGGTAAACGAGAATCATACGCAATCTGTAAAAACGCTTCTCATAAATCCAGGTAATGTAGGTATCAATCACAAATTGAACCTTTTGGAGAAGTGTACGAAAATAGGATAAGATAAAGTTTCTTTGATATTTCCTCAATCTTTTTGTACATTAAGCAAAGAATCTTTTTAGTTCATCTTTTGTGTTATGAATCAATCAAATATAGGTTTGTAAAATGGAAATGATTTACTGATCTATGTACGTTACATTCATATACATATTTTTCTATAGATTCTGGTACATACGCATAATGAATTGTGAATGAGCTTTAGTGTTAAAGAAGACACAAAAAATTCAAGAAGGAGATAATTGTAGGCTTCTTATGTTTTAAACGACTCATATGTTAAAGTCCGAAATAATCGTCTTGGATATTTGCATTAAGTAGGTAATAAGGTGAGTGTTTAAACGCTTGAAAAAGACGTCAAATTAGGAAAATAACAGAGTTAACCCTCATGTAATATGACCAATCATAGTTGGTCCTTTGTCATACAAAACCAGGTTAGTTACCACAAACATTTCACAAAAGAAAACAATAGTCCCATTTGAGCATAACATCCAATTCCTGCAACGAACAGCCCAACATGTGTCAGAAGTCGCAGTAATTAGCTGTCGCGGTTGCCCTCGTCGGGGAATAAAGGCTGTTCGGCTGAACACTATTTATGTAAGAGCAAAATGCATGAATATGAGCCTTGGTTAATCTTAATAAACCTGCATTAAAATGCAATGAAAACCTGCCTTATTTGTGTCTGTATGTGACATTACCGTTACATTGATTTGTTTAAGTAAATATAATATATACGAAAGTGATGATAGTCTAGCGATGAGATCAATCATTAGGGGGGATATAAAGTAATTAAAATTAATATATAAATATGAATTTCTTGACAGAACTTCTATAGTAAATTAACTTTTGATTCTGAGAAAAGATCCCTTATCTGGAATGAGCAATATTATAAAAGTAAATCTAAGTTCTGTACAAAGTGCGTCTAAATATTTGCGTAATTGAATATTCGCAAATAGAAAAACAACCAAAGTTTCATAATATTAGTAGGATTATAGTGTAACATAAATAAACGTACATGAGATAAATGATGCAGACCTGCGAGAACATTTATAAGGCGAGCTCAAAGGGTCAGCAAGCCACCTGCAGTAAATTAGCGATTCTGAACACCTACTGAAGAAGTCCACTGTCCTAGCTAAAGTAGGTCACGTGATGTCTACGTAACTCCTTTTAGTTCACTACATGTTCTGTCGTTCATTTTATTACTTGTAGTGTTCTCGAAGATATATTATTGTTTTAAAGTTTTCTAATAATGGTATTTAAGGGAATAAAGTGACCTTGCTGAGCAAGAAGGAAACATTGCCGTAACATCTTTATCTGAAAACTTTCCAGGGTATTTCATGGGTACATCTTAAGGCACGGAGCAAATTTAAAAATGATTTAGGTTAAGATTAAGAAATATGATTTTTATTTGTAAGTATACATACTTTACTTTCTAGGTATATATTATAATGCTCAATAGGGAGGCTTCACAGAATGCCATAGGCGTATTCTGTGACCTATCTAAAGCGTTCGACTGTGTTGAGCATGACACTCT
>DWJN01006168.1:0-10877 GCA_018248895.1 Carystus phorcus
GTGGAATACGAACTTTCCAGCAATAATATGAAGAACTAATAGTTGTTCTTTCGTCATTATCATTCTTATACATATAACTTGAGTAGATGTACTTATAGTAATTTAATAGGTTCTTAAATTCAAAATGTATAAATTTAAGTTAGACAGAAAGACTACTAAATAAGGTTATTATTTGTTGACTTCCATTATGGAAAGAAATCGAATGTTTAATTAACGTTTATGACAAAGATATATTTATGTAACGTAGATTGTTTTTAAAATTATGCTTTAACAAGAACGAATACTCATAATCTTTGCCTTTCATACCGATATTTCTAGCTGGTTACATTAAATACGAGGACTGTGAGTGCCCGTCCAAGTTAAAATGTTTAGCGTCCGTTAGTGTCCGTTCGAGTAAAGGTTTAAAATAACATGAACTTTTCTGCAGTATTATCATAATACTATTTTGTAACCTAGTTGGTAATGACCCTGAATGAGAACAGAACTCAACCGTATGGAAGATCCCACTAGATATCCCAAGATTCTGATATATGATAAAAAAAAATCAAAAATAATTTATTTTTCCAGAATAATTCTTACATTATATTTTTTTGACCTCTCTAATTAAGCTTATGAAGAAAACTTGTGTTAAGAAAGTCCCCAAAATATGATAATTTATTAAGTTTTTCTCAGACTAAGGGGATAGTTTTATCACTCACTATCTGTTCTTATCTGCCACTTGAGCGTAATCATTTGCTTATTCAATAAAACTTCTCAGAAGAAAGACACTTAAGCAATTCTATTTATTGTTATTGAACGCTCACTCATACCCATGTGAAAGATAATCTGTTATATCATATTACTCCTGTGCCCTACAAATTATGACACATACTGCAAAAGACTAAATATTTGTAGGTATTTAGTCAACTTGCTTTTTTGCAAACTTATTTTTCAGTAAGTACTTATCAATTAGCTAATATTTAGAAAAAAATATATAAATTGAAATAGGTGTTTTATTTATGAATTTATTGAAATAAAATAAACTGATAATAAATTATTAAGACCTTCGAAATCAGTTAAATTGATTCTGAAATAAGTGCGAGCACAGCAAATCAAACCGAAGTTATAGAAAATCATTATCATAACATTTATTATGGATATTGCGTGTACATACACCGATCGTTTACAATTTTACTGTATATATTTAGCGAATGTACACGTCAAATTCGGGGGCAATTATGTGTATACTAATTATTAAGCGTCATTAACAATTTCATTACGAACACATTCCGTCGACATAGCACCAGGATCTATTAATTAGCCGAGGTAATTAAGTCATATGATAATTGGGCAAACACTCGGTAATAATTTGGTTGATGCTGTTTGCTGTGGGAAACCTTTTGTAGGTAAACGATTTTTTTTATTCATTTTCAATATCACAGGCTCCGGACCAATATTCATAGAACTGGGTTTATTGACTTGTTTTATGTCAATAATTGTCAAAAGAATAGGCGAGCTATAATATAGAAGAATACTTAAACGATAAGGACGCCTGGAAATAAAATGCCGTATCCAGCTCCGCAAAGGCTAGTGAAATATTTGTATATTTATTAATTCAAAAGATGTGCTGAGGGGTTTCTTTCGCCGTTTTTTCTCCTCAATCTAAAAGCACCTTTCCGAAACGGTGGTAGAATCAAAATAAATGACGTGCATAAGTGCATTGAAATAATACCTACATGAATAAATGATTTTGAATTTGAACTCCCTTAACTGTGGGATGGATTTTTATGTTATTTTTGCTATGAAGCAGGATTGTTAATATGCTAGTATAATATGTATGGTTATTATAATTTCCAGTTCAACGCGCCGATATCGTCGGGGCGGCCGGCGGGCGTGTCGAGCGCGGTGTCGGTGCCGCACGCGGTGGCGTCGGGCGCGGCGCGGCGCTCCAACGTCGTCAAGGAGGTGGAGCGGCTCAAGGAGAACCGGGAGAAGAGGCGCCAGCGGCAGGCCGAGCTCAAGGAGGAGAAGGTAACTGAACTCGTGTGGTCGACGTCTCCCATCGATCTCACTCACACGCTCACGTCAGATATAGAGCTGTGCTGCTCGAGAGTTAATGATTTCGTTCTCTCATGGCTGGCAACGTATCAGTGATTCTATTGGGTGTTGCTGATGTTCACAGGCCACGTCAACCGTATACAATGAAATAATGATGGCAATAATGTAACAAAAACAGCTGCTAGCAATTCAAGTGCAATGGAGCGTGGGTGTTTGTTGTATTCAAATTTGAAATAGTTTAAATAATTTGTAATTTTTTTAAAAACATTTATGCACTTTTGTCGAACTCACATCCATTTCGTTTTAACATCGAGATGAAGCTACATACCTCCTGCAGCATATCTTTTAAAGTAATACAATTAACAAATTAATAATAATAATAATAAATAATAATAATATGTTTTATTTGCAAGAAAAATGGGTATACAAAAGAATTAACTAATTACATTTTTCTCCGTGTATACCGGCCTTACTATTCCCAAGCGTCCTTATCACCGATATACGTGCATATTATGGTAACGTTTGTATACGAGGTGACACTATATGCCACCGGCAGGAAGCCCTGATGAACATGGACCCGGGCAACCCTAACTGGGAGTTCCTGGCGATGATCCGCGAGTACCAGAGCAGCATCGAGTTCCGCCCGCTCACCGGCACCGAGCCCGTCGAGGACCACCAGATCACCGTCTGCGTCAGGAAGCGCCCGCTCAACAAGAAGGAGGTCACCAAGAAGGAGGTGAGCGCTGACATCCATGTAATCTTAATATATATAAATTACGTGTGACGGTATTTGTCCACGATGGACTCCTAAGCTACTTAACCGATTTTAATCAAATTTGGCACAACGTGTGCAGTTTGATCCAATTTGAAAGATAGGATAGCTTACATCTCAATTTATGGTCGCAATATTATTTTATTGCAAAATATTTGTTTAATCTCTTACAAAGAATTAGTTTCATAAGATTCTGGCAGATGGCGATGTGAGGTAATTAGTCGGCTGAATTGATTAAACCTTAGTCACAGCAACGCGTAGCCGAGTCCGCTAGAGTATATAATTATATAATCACGGCGTTTTCCCTTTGGGGTAGGAAGAGACCACTTCCTTCCATTTGCTACGATTCTGACATACTTCTCTCGCTGCATCAACTTTCATCAATCTTTTCATACTTGCACGCCGGTTTAGAAGGTATCGTATGCGTTTGGTATGGTGTGTCTTGTATGGTAACAAAGTAGGCAACTTCACCTGTTTCAAACATCGATGTGTATGGTTTGTGTTGGTCCAGGTGGACGTGATCAGCGTGCCCACGAAGGACCAGATGATAGTGCACGAGCCCAAGAACAAGGTGGACCTCACCAAGTATCTGGAGAACCAGAAGTTCAGATTCGACTACGCGTTCGACGACACGTGCACCAACGAAGTCGTTTACAAGTCAGTATACATGCATTGTTCTTTTATATGTACGAAAATAATTTAATTATTGATGAAATACGTGTGTAGTAGGTGCCTTTGCAGGTGCATTAAAAAAACTGGCAACGATTTCTCAAGTTTGGTTGAGGTTGATGGTTTAAATTTTTTGTCAAAAGATTTTATTTATCTCTTTGGATCGACAACGCATCATTGATGCATTCTGTATTGCTGATATGTTAGGTGGTGATGCCCGTTTCTCATCATGCATTGTCATCCAAACTAAACGTGTACACCAAATTTCAGCTTAATCGATTGAAGATATCTGCTTCAAAATTGAATTGCAAGATTCAACTCGAATAAATTTACGTACAGTGCAAGTTGTATAGATTCAAGATAAGCGTATAAATGTTTCCAGATACACGGCCAAGCCGCTAGTGCAGACGATCTTCGACGGGGGCATGGCCACGTGCTTCGCGTACGGACAGACCGGCTCCGGCAAGACGCACACCATGGGCGGGGACTTCCAGGTATACCGCCCCCCTCACACCGCCCGGTATAGCTCGGCTGACAAAGATAATGCTCGCTCTATGTAAAACCAGGGTTCGACTTTCAGAGAGAACTAAACGGAAAGTTTTATGAGATATATACGTATTCTTCCGGTTGGTTATCGTGAAATATTTTTACCGTGTGTCCGATTTTTGGTTGGTCGGCAAACCATCACTGACTCATTTGGTGTTACTGATGTATGGACATCAGAACATGGGTTCGACAGTGTCCATGTTCGTTGGTGTCGTATGGATGTTACAGGGATATTTACATAAATACATATATTGATGTGGTGATGTTTGTGTGTGTGTCAGGGCAAGACTCAGGACTGCAAGAAGGGTATCTACGCGATGGCGGCGCGCGACGTGTTCGCGTACCTGCGCTCGCCCAAGTACAAGCCGCTTAACCTCATCGTGTCCGCCTCATTCTTCGAGATCTACTCCGGGAAGGTATCGTCTTACTCTACCTCATTACATTGAAATAACTCATGCGCCTCGTTAGGAAAATGTTTCACAGTACCATAACAAAATTGTTACTATGGAACTACTGGATTTAATTACCCTTGTTACAGACAGTTGGCTGTCCAAATTATAATGACGATCTTCGTGGCTCAATGTTATTATGTTAGACCACTGTTTAAAGGGACCTGGGAAAAAATCTCTTCTCGGTCTGGATATATGTGCTCTTGTCTTTTGTCCATAGCAAACACGACACAAAATCCTAGTTTGTTAATTAATCACTAATAGAAATAAGGAAGATTAGATAGACTCGGGTGAACTATATAAACAAAATATTTATCGGTTGTATGTATTGCGTGTGGGGAACTGTTGCAGGTGTTCGACCTGCTGGCGGACAAGGCCAAGCTGCGCGTGCTGGAGGACGGTAAGCAGCAGGTGCAGATCGTGGGGCTCACGGAGAAGGTGGTGGACACGGTGGACGAGGTGCTCAAGCTCATCCACCACGGGAACGCCGCCAGGACCTCGGGACAGGTCGGGACACTCGTTCATCTTCGTCTACACCTCTAGAATATTACAACATATTTGCAGGGTTGTCAGTTGATATGAGATATCATTGATTATTAGAGTTATAGCTCACTAATATCAATAGTTATATAAAAAACTAGGTGAGCCAGCAAAAGTTGTTTTGCCATATAAATTATGATTTTTACATCTTGCGTCCGTAAAACTCAAATATCTAGCGTTTTGAGCTGATGAAATGAGAAAGTGTGTTGAATCTAAATATAACATAAATTTTTAAAATGGGTCCAGTAGTTTTTGAGCCTATTCATTACAACCAAACAAACAAACAAAGTTTTCCTCTTTATAATATTAGTGAAGATATTCATAAAGTTGGTTAAATTAAGGAGGACAAGGTAAATGGTAACGTTACTCTCTACCCTGCGACGACCCGCGTGGCGTAATGGTCACCACGCCGGACCGCCGATCGAAGGGTCCTGGGTTCGATTCCCAGCGAGGCCGAAGTTTAAATGATGAATTTAAATTTCTGTTCTCGGTCTGGGTGTGTGTGTTGTATTTCTGTGTTGTCCATGGCACCCACGACACAGGGTATCCTAGTGTGGGGCTATGAGTGTGTGGCGTTATAATTTGTGTGGCGTTACCCTACAAAAGACTATCAAAAGATCACCTTGCGAAAGTTATTTGAAAGTATAATAAATTAGTATTTGGAAATATTTCACCTTTTTCATGTTTCTATAAAATCTGTTCTAGACGGGGTTAATGACCGTATTCAACGCCGCCGCCCGGAGGTTATTACTTGACCCGTAATGAAATAAATAATTGCCATTTTCATTAATTTTTATTAAGCGGGAATTACATTGAAAAATTGGCTCGGGCTCAAAAACTGATAGACCTCCTTACACTTTTAAATGATGGCAGTCGTCGAAATATAAATGTTCTAACTGTTATTTAGAACTAATTAATCCAAAGTCTAGCTTCAGTTTCTTTCAATATGATAATACCATAGTTTGAAGTATGCTTTTTTTGGAGGATGCTAAAATGTTAAAACTATAAAAATGCTCTTACATAAATGCATAGTTACTTTATCCTTAATGGTAGTAGATTACTTATACGTAACTTAAAACTTTGAAGCAGTTTGCTTACTTTTACCCTCAAGTTCGAAAATTTCTTGTAATATATGTATTTTAGCCGCGTAAGTTTAAATTTATGATTTTTTTGAACCAGCTAGACTATACCCAATACTGTCTTTCTTCTATATAATGCCATTATAAAGATAATGATTAATATGAAGTAGGTAATCATTTTCGGTAACATAAGTACTTTGCTGATGTGAGTATAACTCTAAGCCGCTTATAACATATACATACATAACTTTTCTTGTCTTGTGTATGTTACTGAACTACTTTTGAACGGTTGAAACGACTGACGGTTTTTTCGTTTTCATTTAAATGGAGTCAAGAATGGTTTATATTGACAATTCGATTCTATAGGAAATATTTTTTTTAATACTGTTTCTGCCAAATCCGCTTTAAAATATATGCACAACAATGTTCAACTATGACAGCAAAAAACAAACTACAAAACATAACTACGCAGCAAGCTGATATTTCTCTCACAATCCGTAGCAATTTAGTAATGGAGTTACAGTCTAAAATATCGATGGACAACACGTAGGAGCGCAATATTTTAAACAAAATGGCTGCGCTCGACTGCACTGGTGCTGGAAGAGTTACTGAATGAATTTATTCATAGCCTGCTGTTATCCCTCCACGATGTGGAAATTAAGTGTCACTTGCGACTGGAGAACCATTATGTTGGAAGAATGGAGGAAATCAGTACATCGACGGACGTTCCTAACGAGACGCTTTACTCTTAGTTTCTGATCGAAATTCAACGGAATATTGTAAAGTATTTATAGTTATAGTTTCTTGAGACCAAAGCTATTTCAAAGTAGTATAAAAAGATGATAATGATATAGAAATTAATCTAAAATTCTATGAAAGATCAGAATAGCTGGAACACCTATATAATTGATCAGAAGAACAACGGAAAGAACGCGATATTATTTTAAAATTATCTAACGGGATAACAAAGCTAAACTCAAAATTAAAATCTATTTAACTTCCTAATTGCAAGAGAAAGCCACAGTATCAGAAAATTATTTCATAAACGGTGCTTTGTACATTCTGATTTTAATTCAAACCATTTTTAGGTCTCTTGAATGTCGAACTGTAGGGTGAATGGCTAACACTCGGATTTAAGTGATCACGGACCGCCAACTTTTCGGTCTGCGAGACCAAAGGGGAAATTATTTAATTAAACTTAACACGGATTTAAAAATTCAATTATTCATTAATGCTTAATCTCCATCCGAATTATACGAAGGGTGTACGACAGATGTCCAGAAAATTTAATTTAATATAAAATTCGTTTCAGTTACTTTTAATATAACATCTCAGAGGCTGGCACGGATACCGTTCTCATAGACTATTTGATGTAAATTCCATTTAATATAAAATACTCTTGTTGGCTCTTTATACTATTGCTTTGGTTTAAGAAATATATTGTAGTTGTGCTTCTTAAACATGATAGTTAGGCCGAGAATATTGCTACTGACATAGAACGGGCAGGTATTTGTTCGTTCGAATTTAGGGCAAAGGAAATTGTATTCTAAGACAAAAACTATTACTTACGTTTACTCATCCCAGTCAATTATAGCATTTGAGTAAAAAATTAAGGTGTGAAGGACAAAAACTATCTGCTTGAATTTAAATTAAGTGATTGTGAATGAAGATAGTTCATTATTGTAATTAAATCTTGCAACATAAGTTATATTATAATGTTTTTCTTATACTGAAAGATCTTATATTGTATACCAAGTTTGATCCCCATAACATTAATACCTTTGGTGCTCCATTGTGAGAAGGCGCTATTGGATTCCAGGATTGAGTAACAGACCCAAAAAAGCCCAACCAAAAATTTTGTCACAATGGAATCAAACTAAAGATATTCATAATAACATAACACTATATGTACGTGTAAAAAACTTTACAAGTACAACATTGAAGCCAAACAAAGACTCAAAGATATTTTATTCCTGATGGAAATTTTAAAACTGATAAATGGCGTCACCAGTGTGTATAAATTATAATTAATAAAACAGTAAGTTACCACGCAAACTTCCGTCTCGTTCATGACAATGACAAGACGGGAAGGTTGAGAGTGAAGTTTTGAACAAGGGAATTTATCTTTCCCCTTTGCACCCGCGTTGGTTTGCCAATACGCGCTGACGCTCGCAATGTTTTGTGTAAATAAGTTGGTCTCGCGTGGCTTTGTATTGTTTCAAAGCCAGAAGTTGCTTGTGTTTCTACGGAAATTTTAATATGTGAAAGTACATTTTGATGTTGTATTTATTTTTGTGTTCTTTGATAAAATATGCGAATGAGTTTTGAATCAAATTAGTATTAGTTTGTCCACACATGCGTAGCATATACCAATCTAAGTGTATATATACCGCCATATATTTTTCTCACGGATTGTTGCAAAGTAGGCTAATACTAACTTGGTAACAATGGATTACCGCAAAGTAACGCCTGATACTATTAATTGAATTTTTAATTTAATTATCAGATGTTTATAAAGTAAGCGTTAGTTGTTGTAGATAAAAGCGTGTGGGGTGTCAACTATTGTAAATATATATTTTTGTATTAAACTGTAATTTGATGTGGACGTTACTATCTGAGGAAAATGTCGTTTTAAGAAATGCTCATGGCAAAGCGGCACATTTTAATTGATTTGAATTTTTTTTGCCATGGTGCTAAATTGTTTTGTAATTTTATTTATTTTACTTTATTTTCTCTTCTTGTTTTTATATATGATTCCTTTTTTTCGGGGCTCTTTTATCCATTTGAGGCGACCTACACCATAATTTACAACGTTACTTCAATGCTAATGCTAATTCAATTGGTGGAGGGGTTAATGGCCGATCCAAGTGTTCGAAGGTTTTATATCTCCTAAAGGCGACGTGGCTTAACGAAGACTATTTACGATATGAACTGTTTAACATGCCTTCCAAGGCACGGAAATGGTCACTCATCCTACTGTCGACGTAATTTTGTTTACAAACTAAGATATGAAACGGTCGGTCCAGTTAATATAATGCAGTCTAAATAATTCCTTTGGAAACAAAATTTGAAACAAGGATATACCATTTTTCCTCTGATATTGCTCGAAAACGTAGTACTTTTTATCCTATATTGAAAGCCCGGACTCTATCTACCCCGACTGCTATTCTGACACACGTAAGTTATTGGAACAATCCAAATGTATGAAATATTGAAAATTGCAACCCGCATTGTGTCCGGGTTATTGCATGAAATTTTTAGGTTTTTTGGGCAGTTACTATTTATATACTTTTACGTTTACGTTTTTTGGCTACGTATGACGCGGTTGACACATTTTTAGTGTAATCTATTCTTTAATAAATTAATATATGGTTTATGGCATGATGGCCCACGTAATGGCCAGTACGTCTGGTTGCCATTCGAAGGGTCCTGAGTTCAATTTCCAGAAATTTAGTGTTATGATCATTGTATCAAGATAAATCCATAACTCATTTTTACAGAAGTAAATATTTCTTCTCTAAAAATAATTCATATTATTTTTATCCCCAAAAAGAAAAGTAATATGATGTATATTTCATTAATAAAAAATGGTGTATTCTGAATTTGTAAAATATGAAAATGTACATAAAATTTGTTTTTCATCCAACGTATCGAGGTGTGCCATCTTTTTCAGCTTTTCCTTCAAAGAGCAAGAGCTATAATATTCGATATCGGGCCCGGCATCTGTTGCGTTACCCTCTGACCTTAATTAATACTAGAGCAGAGTAACGGGCGAAACGCGACCACAAAATTTAATGGTTAATTTTAATACTAAACCGTTAAGACGTCGAGTCGAAATGTTGGCTTAATCTCGAAAATTATTTGAAGTTCATTTAGTTATATTCGCTCTCGATATTTATTAGAACCCAAGTTCAGAAAGGATTTCTTTTTAAATAAAAATTCAATATCCTGTTGCCTTTAATCTCTGTCTAAACGTACAAATATCTCACGGATAAAGTAAAAAATATAATTATTTAACGAAAATATTCATTTAAATAAATACTAGATGTTGTCACTTGGTATGCGAAAATATTGGATTTTCATTTCTTATTTCACTATTCTGAAATGAAGTTTCTAAAACACTCTAATTTAGTTAAGAGGAGCAAACTGTAAGTTTCACGGTACTTGGACGAAGTTTAGTTTTATGCAAATGTTTATCTCTCATAGTACCTTTACGCGATGAATTTTCAAAAAATTTTTCTTAGTGCTTCCTCATGTACAAAGTTGCAAGCCGGCATGGTATGTATCTTTACATTATAAAAACAAAGTTACATTATGAAAACCTTACTGTTTCAAACTGTGCGTCGTCAGTCAGTTATAATTATCCTTTCATTCAGTACATTGTAATAAGCAAAGGTAAAAAGTTATGTATCTATTCATGAATAGAATTATAACCAAATATATTTTTCTAACTTTTTCTTTCCAAATAGACTAGATTTACCTATAATAGTAGTTATTAGTTTAGCAATTAGTTTAATGTGTCATGTAGGTTTCTTCATTTCTCCTATTAAATTATAAGCCTGATTTCACTTTTTACTTGTGTTATACAAAATTGAATGTCTAATGACAGCTATGTTTCAGTAGTCGTGTTTTTTGTTTTCTAATAATATTAATTTATAAAACCGTTCGTTTCCTCGACACATCAAAGTAAAATCCATGTTTAATTAACCCTTATTACAAAATAAGGTCTAAACCACGATTATCAAGTATAGGTTTATTTTTCATACTATACTTTAAGCCAAGGTT
>DWJN01006169.1:0-10875 GCA_018248895.1 Carystus phorcus
TGAACGGGCTAATCTCAGGAACTACTGGACCGATTTGAAAAATTCTTTTAGTGTAAGATAGTCAATTTATAGAGGAATGCTATAGGCTATAGAACATCACGCTAAGATGAATAGGAGCGGAGCAGCAATGAAAAATATTGCGAAATCGGCAAAATTTTTAGCGTTCCATGCGTGCGCTGAGTAAACGGTGAAAGTTACCAAATATCATGTATTACAAAATTGTTCCCTTTTAAAAGTTCTAAATAAAAGTCCGCGATAGCATATGTCTAGCTTTTAAGGTTAACCCACTATAACAATTTATATAGCAAAACATCGTCTGCTGGTTCATCTAGTTAAGTAAATACGAGTATTTAAGTCTCGCGACAAGATTTTCCGAGGTCTCTATAGTATTAACAATACATCTATAGTCGGCAACACTAGACTTTTACAGTATGTGATAATGCAGATAATTGTTATGCACTATGTTATACTATTTTTGACGACCCGCATGGCGTAATGGTCACCACACCGGACCGCCGTTCGAAGGGTCCTGGGTTCGATACCCAGCGAGGACGAAATTTAAATGATGAGTTTAAATTTCTGTCCTCGGTCTGGGTGTCTGTAAACGTCTTTCTGTGTAGTCCATGACACCCACGACAGGGTATCCTAGTGTGGGGCTATGAGTGTGTGGCGTTATTTATTTATTTCTGGAATAGACCTCTGTCTATTCCTCTTGTGTACTGTCTGTACAGTACTACGATATTCTCAAGTATGCAGCTGAGATATTTCACTGGAAGTGGACGCATTAAACTTTAACATTTTTAAGGACGCAATCTTCCAGAGTGCTTCTCTGATGAATTTCGTTGTACATCCACGAGGAATGATATGTATACGTTGACATATTTCCTGCTAAATTATAAGACATTGCAAAAAAAGTATACGAGCTACATTCCAAAATGATGATAATCATCACATAATCTCATAAATACGTATACATCTTTTAAACGTAAAAATGGGTAAAGATGCGTATTATTTCAAATATGAAGGGAAAAATCCGATTGCATTTTGTTTACCATAAATCGAAATATAAAGAAACGTAATCGTGAATCGAGTTGATAGCCACATAGTCTTTTTTTTTATGCCGTAAGCCGGCAAACGAGCAGGCGGGTCACCTGACGGTAAGTGATCACCGTCGCCCATGGACATTAGCAACACCAGGGGTGTCACCAACGCGTTGCCGGAAAAAAAGGAAGAAGGAGGGGAAAACAGAACTGGCACTCCAGGTGGCAGGCGAAACACGACATAGTCATTTTACGACTGATTTACACTGGTAGTCTGGTATTCTTTTGGAATATGTTACGTTAATACGGAAATTTATGATCGTATACATTTCTTTGTCCGCGACTGTACTTATTCCTAAAAGTACCGTGCAGCTGAACACGAGCCAAGTTAAAATTAATTTACGTAACTTGTACATTATTTAATTAAAATTATTATTCCATTTTCCACTTGTCCAAGTTCTTAATTATTTTATAATGGCTGACCTCGCATTGACCTTTTGTTCTGCGACTTAAATTTTAAAACAAAAACGTTCAAAAATTTATACATCTATAGTTATATAAAAAACATACGGGGAAAAATTTGTTCGACGGCGTTTTTTGTACGACTTGCTTTAGACATGTCTGTCTGTCTGAATGTTTTTGCACGCTAATCTCAGAAACGACTTATCCCATTTTAAATGCAGTTTTCAGGGTTATATTGTGATGGGTTTCACTTAAGATTTAGTGTTTCTTTTTTCATTTAAATATAAGTTGTAAACGTAGTTCAATTAGTCCTTAATAAACAATGGAAGCCGATATTAATTAAAACAATACAATTCGTAGACAATAAGGAATGGATGAAAATTTAATTCTCAGAAAGTATTAACAGCTTAAATATTAGATAAACCATTGATATCAACCGCTTTGTCCATTTTATTAATCCAATCCAAAATAAAGCGTTCATTGGTATAAAATATTTGCGCAAATAGGATTATAAATCCATTTGAGATAACGTAGAATTAATAGCAATATTCATTTGTGTTATTGCGGATGCTTTTACGCAATAGTTTTAAATGCGTTTTAAGTGCTAAATTAATGACATTTATTTGATTGCGAGAAGCTATAAGGATCGTTCATATCTCAACGGCTTGTATGGAAGTTGTAAGTGATCGAATGTTTGGTCCAGCTTTCCCAGATGTTTTTTAGATGTTTCTTCCAGATGTTCCAAGTATTTTTTCATAGTTTAGACTGCGGAGTTACGTCCCAGAAGTCCATTGTTCAGTAGTATTACTATGAAACAACCTGAGACCGTAATGTGTGATAGTATATATATTTTTTTACAATGTTTTTTTTTTATTTCTATTTACGATCCTGTCGAATCTTTGACCACAACAACTTGTCTGTTTACCAATCTTTGACAAAGACCTCCTCCATTTCTTGCGTCCTTTTTCTGTTTCATGCTTTCCTAATCCATATTTTTCTTGCTATGAATTTAAAGTCATCATCTTTAAAACTGTCTGCCTCGTATTCTTTTCTTATTTCTTAATTACCAAAATAAAATATTTTTGTTCCACTTATCTTATCTTATCCTCTTATTATGTGTCCTATCTATTTCCATTTAAGGGTTCTTATTCTTCTTGTTACCTCTTCTATCTTATTACCTTTTCTGATAGTAGTATATCTTTTTCTGTCCGATTTCTTTATGTTCAGCATGCTCACCTCCATTGCGGCTTAGTAGATTTAACTTTTTGTGTTCTGTAAAAGTATATACCAACATAAATACTAGAACCAACACATGTTACGCCCCAAAATGAGAACCATCAGGGTAAGTCGACTTTACAAGTGTTAGTTCGAAAGAATTAGGATTTTACAAAATCGAGACATAATAGAGACAGCAAGACAGATATTTGACAGACCATTTATTATATACTAGCTGAAACCGGTGCGCGTTGCTACGAACATTAACAAAATAAAGAAAAGTCAACATATATATCAATCATGTATCTAATCGATCAGCAAAAAATCAACATTTTCAACTGTAACTCATCAACCATGTCCGATCGATATAATTTTGATACCAAAACTCTCGTCTAAGAATTTTGAACAACGATGCCAAAGACATCAGTACTCTATCTTCAACCATTTCAGAGTCTATAAAGGACATACAGACAAACATTCACTTTTATATATTAAGATTTAATGGTGTCAACACTCCATAATATGTCAAAATGTAACAATAAACACATTGTAATTGAGTATGGCAGAACAGAAAAGAGAACTATCACTTACCTAAAAACCGGATTTTAAATAACAAAAAAAATATAATCAAAAAATTTAAAAGCTCCATTGTCGTATTTAGAAAACCTTAGTTAAAGTATAAATATTTTGTTCCATAAACCTGGCAAGATAGATCTTAAACTTAAGCTTAAGCTTTATTGTAACCTTTTTTTGTTGCCATAATCAGGTAAACTAGCAGACGGGTTACCTGATTGTAAGTGATCATTGAACATGAACGAGGGATGTCACCAAAGCGTTGCTGGCCAAGAAGGAAGCGATGGACTCGCAATTATAATAATTATATAATAATTCTATTCCAATCATACTATAGTCCATAAAAATCCTTTACCTTTGATTAACTTATTCAAAAAATATAAAGAAATATTAACGACGAAAAAACCTATTATAATTTTCTTACAAGCCCTTAATTAATCATTGTTCCATTTAAATCATAAGAGAAAAACAACGCAATACGTCAAGATGTTTTCTATTAATACTTAACCTCAAGGCATTTCTCATTATTAATTTTCAATTTGAACTCAGTAGCATTATACTTTTGTTTTATAATTTGGTATAACAAGGTAACGCCTGCAGGTATAATTCCCAAAGTTTTATTAAACCTAAAATTTCTCCTGAAACAATGGATCTTTTCATTGGTCTACCTTTCTAAGGTTCTTTTTAAGCGATTAAAAGATTACGTTGAAACGCCGACAGGAAATTAAAATACTTGACAAATATGAATGGATCCATTTATTACTGTCATACGCTCTGAAATTTGTCATTGTATTATTTTGAACGCGTTTCCAAAAGAACAATATTTGCTTTAATCATCGAAAATTATAATGTATTGGTATACATTATGGAATATTGGTATATTTCATAATAATAATGAATTAAATGGAGGCATTAAATAATCCTGTAATAATAAAGCGTTTTGAAATATTATTTTCGTATCCATAAAATGCTCTTACAGGGTTTTGAAGTAATAGTGTAATTCTACTACCTATTGTTTAGAGCTACAGTCTTCCTTACCTAATTAATGTTTTTCATTTGAGTATAAAATTTGAGTACTATCCTTTTATCCAAATGGCCACATAAATTGTCAGGAATAATTCATAGGTATTGTATGCCTTTTCGCAAGTCCTGAGCAATTACTAAGTCGAAAATATTATTGGAGATATCAAAGACGTGGTATTCTTAGTATATATTACGATAATCTAATTCAAACTTCTTAGACTACGAAGGAAAGAAGGACTTCAAAACGCAATTTCCCTTACGTAGTTTCTAACTTCATGATTAAAGTTATGTATTGTATACCTATAAATAATATAAGTTTATTAACTAGTAGTCTTAATAGCTACGTGTTTATATAAAAAAATATTATTATAAATGAAATAGTGTACTGTTCTTATAACTATATAAGATTGTCATTCAAACATTGATTTAAACGTATTGTAAAAGAAGGTATGGTAACAGGGAATATTATCCAATATATATATATATATAACCATATATATAATTATATAAACCAATATCTGCGATTGAAATCCGACCGTATTGCGTTTTGTTATAGGGTTACTTCATATTGACACTTTTGAATGTTTTACTTTCTTAAATAAATGTTTTGTTAATGTAATGTTTAGCTTTTTGTACTTCTTCTTTACAATTTTTACTCTTCTACGTATGTACATATATCATTTTTAATAAAGGGTATAAATGTTTTCTCTTCGTGTTTTAATATATAGATGTCAGAGATAAGATTAGCCAATTTGTATCTGACACTCGTAGCAGTTAGTTCTGACGAAGTCATTTCGTTCGTAAAGTAGACGCTAGCAATTTTTCTTAAACGAAATGTGGCAATAAACAAATTGTATTAAACTTTTCATACCACCCGAATAATAATAAACATCTTAATGGCTTATTAAAACTCTTAATTTTTTTCAAGTTTTATTCATAGCAGAAATAGTGATTTAGTGTAAAATAGTCAATAAGATAATTATGTTTTTAATAAATATTATTTATTTACCTACTGCGATTACTAATGTATGTAACTATTCATTATTTTCTCATAGAATACGTAGTAAGTATGTGCCATAGTATATGCCATAATATAAAATAAAAAAACTATATAATTAATTTAGATTTATTGTAAATATTTTATATAAACAACTTTCATTCTTTTGTAAATAATTGTCTTAATGTTATTGTAATAAAATGTACGTCGTTAATATTTATTTTCTTTTAGACAACCTAACTCAATATCCCCGATTGGTATCGTAGATTGTAGTCACTAAGTCGTAGCAGAGGTTCAATTAGTATTTGAGCAGTAAGAGCGATCCGAGCGTTGCTGGGCCTGCCTCAGCCTTTAATAGATTGACATTGACACCAGGCTGATGGATGGATGGACTCTTACTAAAGGACTAAAGGTTGCTCTCTCAAACAAATCCTGTTCGAATAATGCATATACATACCTCTTTATTTTAACTATGAAATACTATTATTTAAATTACTTCGATAAAGGAATTTGCTTACATGAAGAAAACATCCTGAGAGTTTTCTACAATGTTCTTAAAGTATTTTTGGAAAAAAAATACCAATTTAATAGGAAGTTGTCACCGTTCTCAATGCACATTAGCGACAACAGAAGCTTTACTGAGTTTGTTTTAGGACGCCCTAACAACTATGGCCAGTATGGCCAGTATGGTGGATTATGGTTTTTAACTCATTATTTTTAAATTCTTGTGGGAAGATTATACAGATAGTAATGATAATATACATAGCTATTCTACTCTCAATTTTATTTGGTACACATTGAAAAAACAAAAGGTAATCAATAGCATACATGATTAATTATAAATGTTAACTTAAGTTAAATACATACTGCAAATATTACTTTCGAATTCTTTATAAAATGTGCCTTAGTTTATACGCCACCTTTAGTTTATGCAATGAACTATTTCAGTTTTCAGTCATTGCAAATCTTATTTTCTTGCTAAAATCTCGTGTAAATAAAATACTAAATAGTTCTATGAACTTTCACTAGATGGCTGAAAATGTGAAGCCTTTATATCACTAGATGGCGTATATAAAAAAAAACTCATGACTTTTTCTAGATGGCAGTGTCGTATGTAGCAGAAATTTTGTCATATTTAACTAGATGGTGCTGTAACCAACTGATCAGTATGTATTAAATAAATAGACCCACTCGACCGAGAAGCAATGCTGATTACATTTTTATGACAACTTAATTCTTAGCACTTCGGCGATGATAGTATCGCTTTATACTAGCGTGCAAGCTATGAACTAACACTAGAATTGACACATTGCCAAGTAAATAAAAATAAACGGATCAAAATTTCCTTGGATTTCTTAGTATGGTGACACTGCCGCTAATAAAATTGTAAACTGTTATCAGCTAATCTCTTTCGTTGTGATATAGGCAAGAGAGTAACCAATCAATATGATTTACACTACATATATCATTATCAATATTGTTATCTTTCAGTGAACCTTTTACGGGCCACTCTTTTGCTTGAGTCAGCCGCCAAAAGATCCGTGTCCCAGCTGGAAGCTTGAGAGCCAATATTTTCTTTATATCTTCTCTCCTAATGGTTTATTTCTCTGTAGGACTATAACTTCGTAGTTTCTGAACGTATGAACGCATTTTGATTTAGTTTTCGTTTAATAGGTGACCATGGAAAGAATTCTTGGCAAAGAAAATTTGTTTAACTATTAAATGATCACTAAATTTTTGTAATGAAATAACAAAGTATGATCATTTAGTCAGTAAACAAAAGAAAAACCGACTTCATTTAAATACGCCGTATTATATAATCTGATTCCCTAGACTCCCTAGTCATACGCACCAAATAAATTCGCATTATAAGAGACTAGTATACCCGCCGAACTTCGTATTACCTTTTAACATTTGTACCGTCTTTGTAATATTTCTTATTAATGCTCAGCTCCTATAGGTCATAGCGTTATGTTATATAGCCTTTAGCCTTCCTCGGTAAATTTACTATCCAACACAATTTTTTTTTAAATTCGAACCAGTAAATCCCCAGGTTTGTGCGTTCAACCAAACAAACTCCTCCGCTTTATAATATTAGTATAAAGCTATTGAGTGAAGACAGATGCTATACATTTTTGAATCCAATTCAACCTTGTTAGCTGACGATGCACTCTGATAAAAATAAAAGCAACCCAGGTCAGATTCCTATTACAGTACTCATGTATAGAGCTATGGTCTTACCCACTTGCTAAATTGTTTACCAACAACTTTTTGAAATTTAGCACAAAATGTTTCTGATACCGCCTATGAATTATTTTTACTGGCATTTTTTACATCAATCATGATGCCTTTTTGTTACCGAAAACCATGGACGATGGGAACTACTTATCATGGGTTGGTTAACTTCCCTTCGGTAAAATTATGGCTAAGTAGACTAATTAAAAAAAAATCTATTCATGTATAGATTATTGCAACAATTGTTAATGTATACAATTCACGGCCATATTAGTTTATATGAATAAGGTAACTAACATTCCCAAAACATTAATTATTTATTAACCTCTTAATATAATCCTTGGTAATTTATCTGTTATCTCACGGGAACAAATCCATTTCCGACATGAAAAGTATCGTAGGGACCCGATAGAAGCCGTAAACATACTAAATATTATCTAAATCTATTCAGTAGTTACCTGATGGAAAAATGTTATGAAAAAATATTTTACTCTTTATAATTTTAGAGGACCTAAACCTTTACCTTACATACGTAACATTACAATTTTCAAAAAAATATTATATGTTGGTATGTTGTATGTTACACATTTGTTTACGTTACACTTTTTTCATTAGCATTATATTTACAACGAAAATAATCCAATTATCTAACGTATAAAATAACAGCAGGATGAAGTAAAGCGAAATGATAAATATGTTATAAGAAAAATTTCGTGAACCGACAAAACAGTTCGATTAAAGCAATTTAGATTCCACCGTTAAGAATTTCAAGCTCAAATGTAATTAATATCTGCGCTATTAGGTTGACTAACAAAAGGAGGTACTTAACGTACGATGTACCTCGTAATTACCATCCGCTTTAGAAATTTGTAGGGATAATGAGTACATATTTAGAACTGGGGTTTACAAATTAATACTACAAATTAAGTGCCACTTAGGTACACAAATTCCAGATTTTAATCCATGTATAAGAATACACTGTAGTTTTTTACTTCTATCATTTCCTTATCGGATAAATAGTGAAGGATACTCTTCAGCATAATATCTTTAAATATACATATATAGGTATTTCTTGTATACATATAGGTATATAGGTATTTCTTGTTTATTCCCTGACTGGAAAGTATCTTATTATTTAAATTTACTAATGATGTTCGCGTCTCCAAAAGCAGAATGAATAGACTTTTATTAAGTGCACTCATCTTGGAACTCAACGCTACTGAGATCAATCGTTTGACGTCAATCATTAACTTATTTAATTATAATAAAACTAGTAGAGCCGGCCAACTCCGTATCACCATGGCATATTTGTCCCATTTATATATAATTTCTTATTAATGTGAGCACCAGCAATGGTCGTAATGTTATAACGAATAAACATACATACAAATATTGCAAGCTAAATAAAAGCTTTTAAAGGGTTAAAAAAACCCTTTATCTTGAAGGACCTACTTTACTTAACTTATCTAACAGAGCACTTATATTCTAATCTAGCATAATTCTGTGCAACGTCAAATTTAAGTAAATCTTACAAATAAGCGTTCATGAAGTCATAAAACAAATCCGAATAAATTAAAGAACTTAATATCGGAGGGTGCTTAAAGTAGCCATGAAAATTGTTAATTCTGTCACTTTCTGAAAATATATCTCTATAAATTTAAATATCAATTAAAGTGTCACTTGCAGGATGGCAAATTGATTTCACTTTACAACTGTTTTGTTAAACGGTTCTTCGCTTAGCACTCGGTGCATGCTAATGTTGGATGATGAAGTTCACTCGAGCTTTTGATTAATTAGTTGTTCTTTCGTTGGAATACGCTTTACTTCCACAAGTTTTTTCTTCATTCTTTTTGAACCAATTTTACGAAGTTATAGTGATCTCGTTGGAATACGCTTGCAAACGTTTTAGACCGAATGCCACCGCAACGTTAATGGTTTCTGAGAAAATGTAATGTTCTAAGAATACCTCCTACCGAGTTATCATTATAGAAATTATGAAGATTATTTTAACCGATTGAAATGGATGGAAACAAACTATTAGCTGAGTTCTGTTTAAGACACTTTGACTTTGACTTGGAAATAGATGGAAGGACGCTCCGAAGCAGCCATAAAATATTTTACGTCGTTAGAATTTCAGTCACCTTAAAATGGTAAATAATCTTAATTCAATCGGTCACTAGTATGTTTTGTAGCATATTCATATAATATTTGACACATTAGTCATTAATGGTGCATGTTGTAACAACTAAACTTTTATTTCTTAACTCTCAGATATGTTAAATGATTTTCGTGAAAGATACTATTTTCATTTTTAATTTAATATTCTTGCAGTCGTCACTAAAATGACCTCGTTTTCATTTCAGTATCACGCCGTCTTTCCAGACTGTTTAATGTAGGTAATACTTTGTCCTGAGGAACTTGAAATGTAATATTTCTTTGAGTCTTGTTACGGAGAGAATATTATTTATCTTAACTGTACCACGAACTTTATTAGGCGGTTTTAAGTTTGGAAATTTTCTAGAGTTTCATCCACTTGCGGATACTTGTCAAGGCAAGAGTCTTGTTTTACGAATTTTAAAATTTAAGTTTTACTATAATTCCAGTAGTAAACGCTCGTAATATTAATAATATCTTATGTATATACCAACTTATATAAATGACCCGTGTGAATCCATAGTCAATATGGCTAACCTGTGCCGTGGCGTTCGAAGGGTCCTGGGTTCGATTTCCTTCGGGGTAGAAATTTGAATGATAAATTTTAATTTTTGCTGTCAGTCTGAGTGTGTGTTATTTTCTTTCTATGTTGTCCATGTCACCCATGAGACAGAGTCAAAGTCAAAATCTACTACAACTAACTATTTTAGTAACATTATAAATATCTATTTATATTACTGTATAGTGTGGAGCTTAAAGTGTATAGCGGTATTTTATTATTAATAATAAGAATAATTATGATTAAACTATATTTTTATTTTGTCGTCTTTATTAAATTTGATTAAATTTTATGTTTTACCCAAATTAAATAAAACAGAAAACGGCGTAGACGTAATTATATACAAAAACCTTAGGGCCTTAATAAGTGATAATTAAAATTACCAAAAACCTTTTCATCAATCCCTATTAAGATACTTGAGTGTAGCATTGGGGCGCTGATGGACTTTTGAATCAAACTAAAGCTAATTTATAAATAATTTTATCAAATTCATAAGAATTTGATATCATCAACCAAAGTAGCTCAAGAAAAAAAAAACAATGTATTCGAGACTCGTATAGTCATACTATGTCCTCAGTCACGTATGAACCAATCCTAAAGCGTGACCTGCTTACAAA
>DWJN01006170.1:0-10874 GCA_018248895.1 Carystus phorcus
TATAACCATTTTTATGGTTATCATAAAATTGTTTTAAAATAATAATTTATATGGCAAAATAACGTTTGCTGGGGTCAGCTAGTAAATAATAAATATTAGATGCATGCGGGATTCAAGCCAACATACCCTTAGCCTGTCTACCCTTTTCACTGGTTATTGGAACGAATTATCGTTATAACCTGGGAGAATCTTGAGAACTATTTTACCAATATCAGTTAACAGAATAAAAAATATATACAGTATTTCTTACGACATATGTGACTTAGTATATAAAAAATATTTACCATCCATGTTAGGTAATATAGGATCGCTGACTTTAGGCACGATGTCCGAAGTGTTGAGGTGTCGTTGTCCCGTCCCATTGTATCCGAGCAGAGGCGTTTGAGTCACCGAGGCCGTTGCAGCAATAGCTAGTGGAAATATACCTTCTTGAAAATCATTAACAACACTCACTAAATCTATATATGTATTGTTTGTGTATGCTTTAAAAAGCCGAAAAGTTCCACACCAATTGAGCACAGATTTGGAGAATTTTCATGCCATGGATAATTCTCTATTTACCAATCTCTGTGCAACGTTTTACGATATCGAAAAAATGGACAAATTTGGTCCTTTATTTAGTACAGAGAACAAAACTTGGAACTTCGGTTTTAATTGGATGAATTCCTATGTGTAACTCGCGCGATAATTAACATCTATACAATAAAATAATAAGAAGAACATTCGCTGTAATTGAATTTAGTATAGTACATATTGATGCAGTGATGATTCAAATCGCATTGCTTTGGAAACGAGTATGCGCAAGAACATTATTGTTCTTATGTATAGAATACATGAATTTATAATGAAGCATCGTCTTAGAACATGAAGTTAAGTAACGCACTGCAAATACACTTATTTAAATTTTATCGATTAAATGGATCAACATTTTGTACATACATGTGTGTAATTAATTGACATCTAACGAGCGCCAGCAAAAATTAATAAAGATGCACATGAAGTCATAATTATATTATTTCTACTACGCAGCAATTCGCAAGCGAACAATGGTGCAGGTTCTCTCTATAAAATACACATGCCCATAACATTACTAATATGTTGTTCGTCTTTAAACGGGGCAGAATCAGATTACAAATATGGAATGTCTGTAACACTAATTATTTTTTCAAGCATTTGCATAACATAATATTCACTTGCTATATATAATTATATTATGTCGGGATTCTAGAATTAACATGTTTATTAGTTGTACTAGTATAATAATTTTTTTGTCACAATTTAGATGTTATGAAATTACATTATTTTATAAAAAAAATGTATATTGTTTTGCAATCGAAATGTACAAAAAATAGTTTAATGTAAATGATATAGTTAACGGCCTTGCGAATAAATACTCCTTTAAATAATTACATAAATATGACAGTGACCAAAACTGAACCCATATACTTGATAAGTGGCTTTTTTATTGGGTTAGTGGCGGTGCAATTATTAGTTGGCGTGGAATAATCTGTTGAATTCATAACACCACCTTACTTTAAGCAAGTATGATACGCACCTTGACTCTGATCTAGAGTGTGAGAAACAATAATATATGAAGTCTTTCCAATTTACTCGTGACTAATTGGTGTTATATTAATAAAGACGATAAATATGATTAAGTTGAAAATCTATTAATTTTTATTTACAAATTGCCTTCAACCCATTAATGACGCACTATTATGACACGGGTCTCTCCGTCGTCGTCACTGAGGAGATGTATAGATTACTCCATCACACTATCATTAGTGGACGAGTCAATGGCCAACCCGTGTGTACAAAGTTTTTAATCCACCCAAAGGAATAAGACATGGCTTGACGATTGTGATTTACCATAACAACCAGGGACCGATGGCTTAACGTGACCCGCTAAAACATCACCATGAGCGAAATGGCGTCCTAATGATTTCGGTGACGACATTTAATTGTGAAATAGAAAATAGTGTCGGCAAACTGACGCTCACCGCACAATGACGTCATCGTAGACCCGACGCTATCCGGACCGTTTTGTCACCTGACCGACGTCTAAGGAAGTGTATGTTTAATTATAGATTTTTGAATAAACAAATTATTATTTTGAAGTGATTCAACTGGTGAACATTTTTATACTTCGTAATGTATAGAAATGTCTATAACAAACACTTATTTTATTTTGAATACTGTCAAATACCTAATTAGTAGAATCAGTGTGTATTATCTTATTATTAAGCATCAACTGCTGTTAGTTCCGAGAACGCCGGCCTTGAATCCGGACGTCTTAATTGGCCGACAGTAGGCATATTTCATTAGTCTCGTGGTATTATTATGTTAGTACTGTTTCTATTTGAACTGCTCATAGCTCGCCGGTTGGTTGGTGCACGGGTGATTGTTAGAAGAAAAAAATTTCTAAGCTTTTTCCTGTTTCCGCGGATACTTTAAACGGTAGGTGACGGTTGGTTAGCTACGTCGGAGAGTATCGGGTGTCAAAAAAATTCCCATCCATAGGTTAGCCACTGGACACCATTCTGTACTGGAGCACCGTGGTGGAGTACTTATGTCCTAAATGGCCACAGTGACGAGGAGAGGCTCTAGCCATGTAGTTGACCACTAATTGGTTGAAGTTACTGTTTCCATGCTCTTGCAGTAGTATAGTACGCACTTCATATGTAAAGCTAGTTTTGTGTATCAATCTTCATTTATGTTCTTGCTACACATATAATATAAAGCCAATAATATCTTTAATATCGGCTATTAAACAGATAAAGAGGGACTGACACCAACACCTAACCAACCCAACACCTAAAGATGATTCTTGATTTTGATATGATAACTATATATATGAATGTAAAGCGTTAAACAATATGAATAATGTTTACTACATAGAGAGAGATGCGTTTACGTAGATGTTCTAATAGGGCGTCACTAACACATACTACGATCACGAGCTACTACGTAGCCTTTTCAATGTTACGGTGCGTTCATTACTACTAATATTACTTGTGTATTCGACAGTCGCTGTCCCGCAACATATTCTGTTTGAACCTTCGTTATTGAATGGTTGTGTATACTGAATTTCTTTTTAAACATTAATATTAATGAATCGGATCGAATTATGAATCTAAAATATTCTCGAGTCCAATGACACAAAAAATCTAATCAAAATTGGTTTAGAAGTTCAATGACATTCACACGGACAGAAGAATTATACATATAGAACTCTAAGGAAACTGGTTGAATAATAAATTTCCGACATGTTGAATGCTTTAGAGTCCCGCTTATATGTTAATTTAATGCACAAAAAGTACTTAAAAAATATTTTTTATTATACTTAATACCTTTCTTCAATCGTAATCACCTTTTCTACCTAGAACTGAAAATTTCTAATACTAAAGTGTCAATAACTTTTTAAGTAAATTTATACAACAGCAGGAAAAGACAATCGCTGATTTTATCCTCATAATGGTTTGTTTGTAAAATGACGTGTTCTCTCCTCTCTTATTTCGTGTCATCGTGATACTTGAACAATGAAACATATCACTGACTACTGTTCAGTCGTACCTCCACATCTCTCGCGTCAGGGAATTATACTAATCTACATATATTATACAAAAATCAATGTTTTTTTGTTGTTTCATTTATTTGTCCTTTATGGGCTCCGAAATCTACCACGAAAGACCAATTCTACCAAGAAAGTGCACTGATGTCATTACAAACTTCGTTCAGAATTCTCTGAAAAGGGTTTTGGTATTAAAATTATATCTATCGGATACACGGTTGATGAGGGACAGATAAAAAATTGATTAGACCTTATCTCGTATATACTCGTTTTATCCAGCAGCACTGCAATAAACACAAAATCAAAATTATTGATGTTCTTATATATGCTAAAGTTTCTTTAAATTTGACTGTTTAATATGCAGAGGCCAATGGGCCCTGGGTTCAGTTAGTTCTCAACAAAAAGACGTCGCAATTTTCGTTGAATAAAAAATCTATTGCTAATAAATGAAGGAGTGATAATTTCATTTTAACGTCTACGGATATAAGCTTCCCTCTGGGTTATTAAAATAGTTACTAAACAACACTAAACTATACCACTAGATTTAAGCATAAACAGGTGGAAACCGGTGAAAAAAGGCTAAATAAGCAATGGTATATATCCGAAATCGGTCTTAAAATAATCATAAAAAATCGCCTGGTTGTAGCATAAAAAAGCTACGAACGAGCATCGCTTCACGAGCAATTTAGATATCAACAAACTTGTTCTAATAAAAACCTGTAGTGTTAATAAGTATGTATATTAGATACGTCGAACTTAATATTTTATATTACTATACCGACTGGTCCTGCTTGAATATCTTTATAAATTTTTTTTAGATGGTATCTCATTTCATTTTGTAAACATGTGGAACCTTGATCTTTTGATGATAAGAATATATCATACCTACATATGAATATGAGACTTGAGGTACATACCTAAATATCAATCTCTTGGTTACAATTACACTGTAGGTAAATACAAGCGTTAATATCCGGCGGCTTGAGAGATCCCGTCCGACCGAGTTGAGCAACAATTGGCGTGGTCAATAAGAGAATGGGTGACCGGTACTGGCAAAAACTTCTTGAGCACCTCAATGGTTCGGTGGCACGTAAAGTTCCACCGATCCGCACTATAGCAGCGTAGCGGAGTATGTTTTATACATCCTCAGACACTGCTAAATTAGATGGTAAGGAAGGTTAAATAACTTACATTTTCTGTTTTAATCCTTTACCTAAACCAAAACCATTATTCTTAGAAAAATAGACTAATAATATACTTTAACATAAATACAATGAAAGTAATGTATGAACGATACAAAACTAACGAATACTGCTTACTGCGGTAGTAAGTTAACGACTAATGTATTTGTATGGTGACGTCAAATAACAGCCGGACGTCGCGCACTGGAATCGAAATTTGCGGACTTCAACCTTATTGCATGTAAAATTAATCGTACATGTATTTGTATGGTATTTTGGAACGACACAAAAAACTAATGTAATTGTATACATATAAGCTATTCTATCACAAAGTTTTGAGCATTTTCACATTCTTAATTCTCGACTTGCCAGGGCACAGTCGTTCTCCTAGGTTCTGTAAACGTGAGTGTATTCAGAACTTGACTAATTGAGGGGCTGTATGATATTAATAATGGAATGTACTTATGCAACAAGAATCTAATCAAACGCTAATTAAATTCAGTTCACATTTGCTTTGCAGTACTGCATAGTTAAATTAATTATAGTCAGAGGCTAGGTGCAATAAAGTGTAGTTTATTATTTGATATCGCTTTTTATAATATAATACATTTTATAATGTAAATATTAATACTTTAACATTTTTTCATAACAAAATAGTAATTGCTTGGTTCGTCTGAGACTGGCTACATGAATAGAAACCTTCATTTCGTTTCTTAACCGGAGTTAAGATTAATTTTAATGCAATTTGCTAGAAATTTAGTACCTCTTCGCACTGTTCGAGTCGCTCAGTTTACTTTTACTATCAAACAACAATAAGTTATATAATTGTTTTTATAACTAAACAAAATGGTTTAATAATAATAATATTGAATTAAAGGGCATGCAAAGATAAAAACAATACCTTTAGTTTTATCACGTTTATATGTCTTACATTGAAATTTAATATTTAGATTGTATTCTTGTGGTTTACACAATAAAGTAATAAAATTTGAGACAACAAATGCTATAATTATCACCCCTATACAACGAAATAAGAATATAACGATGTAAGACTTTGGTCGCTGTAATTCTGTGAGTGCAGACCATAGTTACTTACTTTTGTTAGCAATGGTTGTGTTGTTGAAGCTAGCGGGGGTAGCTTGCGTAGAGGGCGCCGCCGTGGGCTGCACTGTCGACCTGAAGACTACAGAAGTGTCCCTCCGCTGCCGTCCATCTACATTATATTCCAGGCTAGCTGCAAACATATTCTAAGATCAGAATCAGAAGATACCACCGTATAATGAAGAAAACGAGATATTTTTAATTCAATTTAATCAGCTCTTGACTTTGTTCCCACTTGAATTTCCTCTTAAGTCCCAGTAGTGCCCCTCGTTATAACGTAAGTTATGCAGTTGAACTACTCGATTAGCGTATGACGGTAGCTGGGAATGAGCCAATGGGTTTAGGACAATGTGTAGTTTAGGGGCTTGATATGAAATAACCCGCCCTTTTACACAACAGACAGCGACAAATCTGTTTGAATGAACATATTACCTACTTATTATATTTTCGAAACACTTGTTATACCTAAAGTAAGCAAAGATGTAGATCGCATCAGTGAAAACCGCATTCAAATTAGTTAAGCATATTCTGAGATTGGCGGAAATAAGCGCCCAAATATTCAAAAAATATTGTAATATAAAAAACTTGAAGAAATAAATTTACACATATCGATAATTTATTTATTAGCTGTATATACGAATATTGTCTTTCTCTCTTAAGAATGACTGAACAGCAAAGACATTGTAAAATGTTGTTGCTGTGCCTATTATTCTTAAGTAACCATTAATAATAAGGAGCAGTATCGCTACAGCTATTATCGTAAGTGGGAGTCAAGAAGCGTATGAAAGATAATAACATTAACGTTTTAAACAAAAGGTCTAAATTGGAACAAAACTAATGGTGGGCGTCGTTATATTTAAATTAAACTGCATTTGTGCGGCGGCGCGATGATTGTTTTTAATTGTAGCAGCAGGAAGAGGCAATTTGTAATGCTATTATAATAGTTCTACAAGCTAAAGTCATATCAACGTATTTGTACTATTTGACCAAACTAGATTACTAGACGAACGAATTTCCTCGTAATATCTGAGGTATCGCGTTTTGTTAAGTACTTGTCTACCGTACGCAGAATGCATCACATTGTTAGGCTTATGCTATTATTTTTTCTAAATCCTCTTTATTATGTGAATGTAATTTTGTTTATTTACTAGGCTTTCAGGCCAAAATTACTCAAATGATTATCACGAATCTTTGTACACACAAAATTAGAGGTATTAAAAAGGACATAGGGCAAAAAAAATTAATGATCGTTGATACATATTTAAGGGCTTCGACGCGAGCGAAGCAACAAGTAAAATTTAATTTAATTTAATTAGTTAACATTTTCGTTTTTGATAGTTGAATTTGGTTTGATTTGTTTTGTAATATAGATCACTGACGAATCTGGCACCGAAGAAACGGTTTTATCAACTTTCTTTTTTATTCAAAATCATATAATTATGTCCATATTTCTCTATACACTTATCTTAAGGAAGATACCATAGAAAGCTTTATCTTAATGTTGTGATACGTACAAAAAAAATGTACAAGTTTTTTGTTTACCCTGACATAAGTGTAGTAGTTAAGAACTCTTTCATAAAAGGACATTTATTTTTCTATTTCATCCTATTTTCTAGTCGATATCTACTTTATAGACTCGAAGCGAAGTATAATTTCGAAGGAGTGTTCCAGGTAAACAGCGTACACGCGGAAGGATTTTATTTAGGTGTTAAAGGCTAGATTTTCAAAAAATCGTCCACAGACTATTTCTTGTTTACACTTCACGAAACTACAATTTGTTAAGTGTTATCATGGAGCTATAATTGTATAATAAATCAAAGAAAAAGTTTGTCCGTAGCACCCACAACACAGGGAATCTTACTATGGAGCTATGAGTGTGGAGTATTTAAAGATCACCATGGACAAATACTCGCATGTATATAACTTATAAAGATATAACTCGCATGTCATATAATTTTTAAGTTGAACCTGTAAGTGTTAATTAAGTCTACCATATCTTGTCATATATACATATATTTACTAGTAGACCCGGCCACGCGTTGCTGTGACTAAGGTTTATACACTAAATTTTAACAATTAATTACCCTACACCGCCATCTATTGGAATCTTATGGAACTAATTCTTCGTGAGATATTAAACAAATAATACGACTAAATATTGTGATGTAAGCTATCCTATCTTTTAAGTTGGATCAAACTGCACAAGGTGTGCAAAATTTTATTAAAATGGATTAAGTAGTTTGGGAGTCCATGGCGGACAAACACCATGACACATACTTTATATACGTTAAGATTAAAAATAAGATACCTTTATAGTGATAAACATAACCTTTATATGTATTATAGTTAATACTATGAACAGAATAACAAATTATTTGCATTTATATTTTTTAAATATAATGTCAGATTTAATTGATGTTATAGTTTATTAACTACAATTTTATATTGTGTTATTTTACCATATAATTTGTAATTATAGCCAAAGATCCCAGCTCAATGTTTGCTGTTATTTGTTATCGTTTAGTGTATCAAATCATTGGGCATGGTTTGTATAATTTTATGAAAGCAATATTGAGTGATGGAATTGTTAAGTAGTCAGTTCCAGTTGTTACCAGTTAAAACTTATCAAAGACTTATTGACTTTGTGAAAACTTGCAACTATTGTTTCTTTCAAACAATCATTTTGTAAAGGTAATATTAAACAATCATTAAAAATTATCTTTTATTTGACCCTTTATTGCCTCTTTATATTTTCAAACTACTTATCATAGTGAACTCCTTATATAGAAATTGGATGTACATAATAATATAGATAATATCTAATGTGCATTGTGTGACACAAGACATAAGTACACAGCCATAAATTAATAATTTAATACATATACATGGTTTTTCAAAAATAACTCTACGTAATATTGCTGTTTTCAGGAATATAATATCAGTAGCCGAACCTGGCAACTATAGACTATATGCCATGCTTATAACGTAGCTAAAATAAGCTACTATTACAGTTTCTACATAAGTTAAAAGTCTTCCTTTATAGTATAAGTAACTGAACTTCGTCTCCTTGACAATGCCTCGGGCTATAAAGTGAAGTCAAGAAATGTTATAGAATTTGCCTGTTGAAAAACTAACTGACCTAATGTCTGGGGAGTTGATTTTACTGCTTATATATAGTAGAAAAAGTTTAAATTCAACTGATTTCATTCTTAGCAACAAGCTGTTATAATTTAATACAATGAAGAAAAGAATCTCAGCTAATAACCTAACTCTGTTTAAGTTATTTCTTGAAAACAGGACTCTATATCAGACAAAACAGATAAATAATAATATGTAACTTGTCTTTTTTTTAAGTGATAGAAACTAATCTATAATTTAAATCTTTTATGTTATACTGCAACTACATTCTTGTGTATTATAACTCATTGATACTTTACTCATTACAATATTGCTTAGTAAAAACAATTATTATACTCAAACATATTGTTTGCCCCGTTTATGTATGTAGTGTGTGGAGTTATTCTAGGTAATAACCCAGTTAATATGTGAGTTGTTGTCTTTGTATTCTTATTTAAAAACTTATTGCATGATTCCTACATGTGAATAAAAAAAGCAAATAGAGGTTTGCTAGCTACTGCTTGAGGCCATGCGAGAGTATATTTGCAAGCAATCACTAAATTCACTAATTCTTTACTTTTCAGCAAAAAGTCAATTACATATTGGTTTTAACAATGTTCATTACAAAAAATATTGAATTTTTAGACAAACTATCTTTAATTAATTACTCTCCCTTCTAATGATTGATCTTAAAACAAACAGTTGTTTCATAGATTCATTAGAAATCTAAACAGAAAGAAAAAAAATTTTTGTTTTTTCTTAAAAATATTGTGAAACATATTTCATAATTTTTAACTAAAATGTTACTCCCAATTTTACATTGCAGTCTTCAAAAAAATTTTTTACACTATAAAATTTAATGCTTGGCTACTATCCTGACTGGTGGTAAGCAGAGATGCCTAGTATGGTGAGCGCACTTTCTTCAAAGAAGCCTATGCACTGTTGCCTCGAAGACACCTACATATAGCATAGGAGTAGAATATCAAAAAGACTTTATTTATCCACAGTTAAAATACTGAAAATCTGGTTAGTCAAAGAACTACTTGGTTGGAAATGATTTCCACTACTGAGTTCTTACATCATAAAAGGAAGCCATTTTCCGATTGTCATGTTATAAGACTGTTAATTTGTCTAATAAAAGATATTAAACATTTCATTCATCATGATACAATTTTAATTATTAAATGAAAATATAATATAAAACAAATAAAAATTTTAAATATTAATTTACAATGGATATATTCCAGTTATTGACACTTTCATTTTATTATACTTGAGGATAATTTTCAAAAAAAATATGATGGCATAAAAATATATGGATTGAGTCATATAGGATAATGGTTTGGCAACCAGTTAACTAACAACACAATTAACTGAAAACACAATGACAGTATTTAATTTGCTAGCACAATTTAATATGTTAAAAATATAAATTAAATCATACTTTTAAATATGTTTGGTATGGAATTACATGTCATATTAGGTAATAATTTTTATAAATACATGAATTGTTTTATTATGTGATGAATGAAAAGGTTTTAAAAGGAAACATAAAAAATATCTTTATATCAGTATTTGTATAACTTATTTCTATTTTGTACAATAGTGTTTACAAAATTTAAAAAGATTTCGAAAGATTAAATAAATTAAGGTTTTGTCTTTTAACAAAAGGCATTCCTTTTTTATAATTTTTGTTCGTCACAACCTTTTGGAGACCATAGTGAGCCAACTATTATCTGATCGTCTGACCACCTTCTTTGATACAAACTCCTGTTATAGACTTGAAACATGTAACATTAGGATTATACATTATGAAAATTTCACACAATGTACACTACCGTCCAAAAGTTTGGAAGCACATCTGTTTTTGGCCAAAACAAAACACCACCTGCTATAGGCGGTAA
>DWJN01006171.1:0-10873 GCA_018248895.1 Carystus phorcus
TCCTTCTTGGCCGGCAACGCGTTGGTGACACCCCTGGTGTTGCTTATGTCCATGGGCGACGGTGATCACTTACCATCAGGTGACCCATCTGCTCGTTTGCCGGCTTACGACATAAAAAAAAAAAAGAAGTGTCTTAGTCCTGTCATCGAGGCATTCTGGTTTAATTAAAGTGCGTCCAGTAATTGGCCGCGGTTATTGTGCCTCTACAACTGGCCATTACGACGCCTCATCGCCACTGAATAGGCTTGCGTTTATTGCGTTATGCTGTTATCTCCTCTCTCACTCGTTTTTATTTTCATTTCATTCGCACATTATCTTTTATTAGGATCTTAGGTCAAAGTACGTTATGGAGGTAAGAATCTTTTTATCTTGGGGCTAATGCGGATTTTTTTTACTAAACCACCAGGGATTTGTACTTATGAAAAATGCAAGGGAAATCTTTAGGGGTAGAGTGTTGGGCGGGAATTTTCGCAATACACATTCGTATTCATGCCCTTTATAGGCCATTATTGCTCATTCCAAATTTTCCGGATCATTAAAGTAAAAAGTGTTAATTCCCAGGTTTACCTTATAATTAATCAGTATCATTTGCTATTGTAATGCAACGGGCAGCAGGTTTTATAGACAGAATAAGTTTTAAATAATTTTTATTATGATACCTATCTATTTTTCATTTATTGCTCTGTCTAACCTATTTGGAATCTTTACGTTAATTTAAATTTCTGTTTATTAATAAATTCGCTGTACACGGCACACGTTGCTACGCATATTAAAAAAATCAAATTTAAAGAAAACTCAGCATAATTATATTACATACATTCGTTTTGATTCTGTTAATTGAAGTGCTTTTGGATATATATACGGGTAGATGTAGTCTGATCGATCAGCAAAAAATCGTCATTTTCGACTGTAACTCATCAACCGTGCGTTCGATCGATATAATTTTAGTACCAAAATCTTTATCAGATAATTTTCTACTATTTCACAGATTGTAAAGGACATACAGAAATCATTAATTTTTGTATATTAAGTTTATTAGGTATAACTTAAAGTGAAACTTTGTCATAATATTTTCGATTGTGGTCTTTTAAGTGTTGGAGGCCAGAACACAGTATAGAAAAAAATATGTAGGTATTCCGTTAAAATTTGCAACTATTACATTATTATAACAAATTCATCATTCGTCGTTGTTTCGTATCAATTTTATTCGAGCAACACACTTGTAACTCATTTTAACAGAAGTTTCATAACATTTTCCAAAGTCGTAAATTACAAAAGTTATTGTTGCTCACTAACTTCCATAGGCGTTTGAATTTTCAAACGTTTATTTCATTGTAACCTTTTGCATAAGACGGTTCGGTTTTAAATAAATTACAAATATATATTTTTTTATACAGTTTCATTAACACACTTACAGCAAAACATAAATTTCTGTTCCACATTACTAGTACAACAAACGTATATTAAACTTCTACTTAATACCCAAGATAGAAAGAATCTCCATAACATTTTTATTATGGGTATAGCTATAGATGTTTTGAAAATGTCGTTGTGCACGATAAAAGATCGATAATGTAAATAATATATTATGAATCGATATGACTAAATCTTGTTTTTATCATAAAGCAGTGACGAACCTAGTATTCAACCGCTCTATGTTCGAATTTGAAAATCGAAGGATAAAGAAAATATTTGGAAAGAAATGACAGTTCAATAACTTTCGTCGTTGTTTCATGGCACACCGAAGAACCACCGACGAACCTTATTTTGTTTAAAAAGTAATAATCGCTTGGGAAAGAGTAGCAGACGCCCACATTAGGGTTAATTCGTAAAAGTCGATATAAGTTTTATACGATATATACCTACTTCATTTCAATTTATTGCTCCTAGCTTGAATAGAAGTTTCTGTGGCATAAACACTTTTTATGTAGCAATCTCCACATTTATGAACATTTGGCTGGACCTGACTGTACTGATATATAGGTTGTTGTGACCTACATTTTTACGAGCCTGATCCAATTCACCCGGTAAATGTCTGGTAAATAATTCTGTATACCTTATTTATGTCGAAAATATTGCAGTTCAATTTCCGTTTTTATGTTTCAACCCGCACAAGCAACAAAGTGTTAGAAAAATAAGTAAAATTTTTCTACATATAGAAAAGTGCCCTACTTTATTTCAATATGTTTCCATGATAAAGTTTATTTGATTGCCCATTCGAAAGGTCCTGGGTTCGATACCCAGCGAGGCGGAAATTTGAATGATGTATTAAAATTTCTGTTCTTGGTCTGTGTGTGTGTGTGTGTGGGTAAATGTTTTTTAATGTTGTCCATGGCACCCACGACACGGGGTATCAAATGTGGGGCTACGAGGGTCATATAAGAGTATCCTGAGAATCTTGTAAGTTTTATTGGTTCTACTAATGTTCTAGTCTATAAGTTTCCACGTGTAACCTGCCTTTATCGGGAGTTACTGCTGTGAGAATAAAAGAAAGCCCGAAAAAGATAAATCGCTTTTTATTTCCCTAATGTCCCCGAACTGAATATACCAGTATATTATTGCCTGTTAGGGCGCAGTAACTCGACATTACACATACAAGTATGTCATACTTACATACTACCTTGCTGACATAACCATGACATGACATAATTGCATGATCCTTATAATCTCATAAGTACAACTTTTTATATATTATAACAATTATTAAATATGAATATCAAGGAAATTATTCTTACTATTCTTTGTAATTCTTATGATCCGCTTATATCTAGTTTATTTCTTGTAACGTAAACTAATGTAACTTTCTATCTAAGTAGTTTACGGACAATAATATAGGTATGACAAATGTACATTTCTATAGTCGAGCACTCAGCCAGTCAACATTTTAGAACTTAAATTAATGAAAATTCGAAAATTTTAATTTCGAAATATATTTTCGCAAGACATCGTAAAAAAAATAAAACAATGTCATAATAAATGCAATAAACGTATTAGCAACCACTAGGAAAATTTAAATAAATACCCGTCTTTCTATCCATGAAATTTTTAAAAGAACAAAAATCAATTCAAGTTTCCGGAAGTATTTTTAAAAGGGTAGTAAGTAGCGACTTGTAATTGAAATTCCACGTATCAAAAACACAGAATGTGACTTACAGAAATATTCCTTGCTAAAATAACTTTAGGTAATTAGAAATCTTGAAGACTGAAAAACATTATTTTAATTTTTATAGTCAGAACGTGAAGCATGCTAAGTGACCAATCTATTTTTACGTTCCTTTTCATAAATAACTGCTTAAAATACAAGGCAATTTTAAATGGTAGTTTTGTCAAGGTCGCTGGGACTTTATATAAATCTATCTGCCTGGCGAACTATCAACATCCCAATAAAACCCAACCTGTAATAATTTTTATATGTTACGGTTGTAGTTTCTTATAGCCAATATAAAGAGGTCTTGTTGGCTATTCACTATGTACAGATTTATATGTTGCCATAGTAACTTTCAAAGAGTTTAGTATAAAAGTTTCGATACGAATTGCGTATACTGTAAGTAAAGAAGACTTGTTCACAGCTGTCGAAGACTCAGTAACTTTTCTAAGTTTTCTTACCTTCAAGCGTGAATAGACCGATATATTGTAGATACAAAACGTGAAAAGCTCGTAGTTACATGTTGCTTTGATGAAATCAATTGTAACGAAAATTGGGTACCCGATAGCCAGTAATGGAAAAATCCTGGGGCATTCCGTGCTTCGGATGTCATATGGTGGAGTTTAGTAGTCGTCAAAACATGTCAGAAGTATTCCAGTAGCTGAATGCTACACTACCACACTAATCTCTATAATAGAGCCTCGTGGTCGAAGCACATCGAAGCCATGCTGTTGCTGAACTCGAATACAATTACGTATATTGAACAAATATCTATATGATTTATGTAAAGCGTCACAATACGTATGTATATATACGTAGATATTGCCATCGTACGCCGCGACGCCGGGCTAACTTCCAACTGATGTCGGAAAAACGACGCAACGAAATTTCTACCGAGTTTTTATATTTAAAACTGGGCTTTGGCCGGGCTTTGTGGGCGCACGTGTTAGGAAAACATTGTGCCAAATTCATTCGTTGCGAAATCCATGGTGTATTACTAGGTGGGCCTTCAATGTACCGTTGCTTTTGGGTTGACTGTATGGTTTTCCTTTTATTCCTTTACATAATAGAATTGAATGGGTTTTCGTTTTTTTGGTTTCCAATAAGAAAATTATGCTTCCTTTTAGAAGTATATACGAGGTGATGTATGAAAGATTAGCACGGAAGGAGCTATTTTTATAATGATAAAAGCTTATAAGGTATTCAGCTTTTAAACAATGTATTTTCATGTATATTTCTTTTATGTATTATATATATGTATATTACAGAAAAACTGTGAACGTATTATACATATAAACCTTGCTCTTCAATCACTATCTATTAAAAATACGCATCAAAATCCGTTGCGTAGTTTTGAAAGATTTAAGCATACATAGGGATATAGGGACAGAGAAAGCGACTTTGTTTTTTACTATGTAGTGATGTAGTTCTTGTGCAATAGTGACCATTTCGTATGACTCGTCTGCTCGTACCTATGTCGTCTAGATACATAAAAGAACTGGAGTAAGCATCTCTGAGATCATCATCTGAGATTGACATGACTAATGAAGTAAGAAAAGTTTCAAATTTTTTTATGACCTTTTTGACTGCAGCGTCACCTACTACGTGCTTAGGAAAAGTTAAATGCCCGACTCCGTAGCCTAGTTGGTAGTAATCCTGCGTGCGATGCGATTTTCTATGACAGATAAATGTGCTTTTAGGTCGCGGGTGTTAGTAATGAGTTATTTATGTTGCCCATGCCACTTTGTCGCCAGGGGATCCTAATACGAGTGTGAAGGTATTCGTTTATCATTATTTATTTGTTATGTAGTTTTCAGAGTGGTTCCAAGAAGGGGCAGTTAGAACTTTACCGCCTGCCACACTGAGTGCAACTTCCGTATTATTTATTAGGTAGGCAATTAAAATGTATACTTTTGTCTAAATCAGAGGAGTGTAATTTTTGTTTTGGAATTCGTGAAGAAATCGCAAACGGCTAAAACTATCATGAAAATGAAAAATTAGCTTTTATATAATATTTACTAAATACAAGAGGCCGAACTTTGCTTAGTAGTAAATTCGATAATTACGTTTCAGATAATACAAAGATGGGTTCTACATAAAACTGAATTTTGTTCTATGAAAATAAATTCGTAATATCGCTCTTTGGTGACAATCTAAGAAGCAATATATTGACCAATTTGAATGCAGTTTTCAGGATTATATCGTGATGGTAATTATTTAATACTTAATGTTAACTGTCAATTAAATCGGTTTACAAATAAAAAAGTGATGTCAATCATACATTGACTGTTAGGCAAAACGAAGATAGCCGGGTCACCGAATACTTACTAAGTTACTAACAAGGCAACATAAATAAACATTTATAAAACGTATGCATATGTGTATCAACAAAATTCCTTTGAACAGATTTTTATATGAATTTGAACCAAAAAATTTGTACCAATAGCTATTCAAAGGACAAAAATATCTGAAAGTCTGTACTATTAAAACCAATCACCGTATTTAGTGTATAGAGCTCGTGTAAACAGTAACAGCTGGGATGTCGGAAATATCTCCATCGCAACGCTCGCAATTAACGAGTTCCACAAACAGTCCGCCGATTGGAAGCTCGCGTGATTACCTGCCGCCGTTGCAAAAAGGATTTCATTACACACGGAATTTACTTTTAATTTAAATTCGTCCACATACATATGTGTATCTTTACATATCAAAGGCTCATACGTAACTAATTCAGTATCAAAAATAAATTTATATGTAGTATCGGGGATGATTAAAGCGTTAAATCTATTTTGATGGAGCCATAACGCGATTAGTTAAGTTACGAGAATCAAATTGAATCCCTGTGATCGAAATATGATTCTAATAGATATTGAAAAAAAGAATACATAATTTTACGTTACTAAGTTTTATCCTATTCTTAAAAGTTTGTTAATAGCATATCTAAGACTATATATGCTTCAACGTGCTGACAATAGTTGGTGACTTTATAACTTCGTCAATAGTTACCGATCAAAAAAGCTGTTGAGGTCTTGTGGAGATAGTAATCACATTTCTGTTACTGTGCGTACAAATTGTCAGAATGCCAAATTAAACACCGGATTCCACACGTTTCTCTATTTTATTGCTCGTTTATTACTCGGTACATTGCTTTAACGATTATTTGATAATTAACTCCGATTTTACTTTGTGTACGTGCACTGTCTATCATGATATATACTCTAATTTAAATTTCGTTAGTTCTTCATTAAAATTTCCTTCGTTTTGACAGTTTGTTTAGAAGAATAGTTACAACAAAGTTCTTATAGAATAACTGCGGCTTTCAATATTCAATTATATATCTCTTCAGTACACTGGGGCATGTTAGAAAGTACTGTTGATAGTTGCTAGGGAACTATTTTGAAAATAGCGGATGATAAACATATTAATAGCGGAAACAAGAGAAAAAATCAAATCAAAGTAGGTTTTTAGAAATACTTTTCGATAACTACGCCATCGTTTCAACATTATGCCATCACCTCAACACAATTTGTAAGTGATAGACAGAAGTAACTGCGAGCACGGTCGATGAATTTCAGATTAAATATATTTCGTAGCTGAATGCTTCAGCTTAAGTGGCAATTTTAAGTGATTCCGCGCTGTTGCAGTTGTCATTGATAGTAGTAATTTAGCTGTCTGGAAGGTTTTTGGACGCAAAACCTTTAACTCTGATTTCATACTTGACTAATCCGCAATGGGCCATTCCGATAGACTTGTTTTCTTAATCAGAATTTTCAATGATTATTATTTGGATTGTACAGATTCTGACGAATTAGTACTAGAAATCTAGCAGGCAGTAAGGTCAATCGATACGTAGGCTTAATAAACTACGGGTTTGAGACCCGTACATCACAGACCACTAATAAGCGGTTAGCCTCAGTTGGATTCAGGAGTAAAAATATTGAATATTCGCAGCCAATGCGGGAGGGAGGGAGCACGCCGCGGGTCCATTAACCCCCTCCGTTTATTTGGCAAAATACTGTGCAATAAAATGCGAAACCAGCGGATGGTCGCTAAAAAACTTTCGCACAAATTATTATTCTTTTAAATCAGGCCAGCAGATAGACAGCGCTACAGGCTATTCGTTTTTTTTCACATATCCAAACCTCGAAATTGAGTCCGGATAAAAACCGGAGCAAACTGGTTTATTAGATCGCTGGATTTAAATCCTTTTCAGTTTATGAATGCCGGTGCTTCTATGAAGTGCTGTTTCTCGTTTGGTTTTATGTTCAACATTTTTTAATTCAAGGAACGGACTGAAATTGACTTTAAAATAAGGTACCCACCTATTTGTGGGTAAATGCGATGTGAAAGAAAAGTTTTGGTAAATAGAGCCGAAAAATTTCGTAGTGATATACACAGAAATGACAATGTTAAAAGTCATAATGAAATAAAAATCATTTATAGGTATATATTTTATATTAATTATTTATATCATTAATATTAAGTATATCAATTTTACATCTACCAAACTTTCGAAAATGTGCCTTATAAACAGCAGAACGGATTTGGAACTAGCTGGGGATGTGTACATATTTCCATGCGTGCATGTTATTATATTAATCCAGTGTAGTGTTCTCACACTAGTATCTTTCTGTAAAGCCTGCCTGGTTGTTACTTCTTGTTCACAACAGTCATCAAACGCGTCGTCGTCTAGAGGGAGGTTTGGTGAATAATTTTCTTTCTTTCTTTCTTCCCTCTTGATATTACTGGTCTCTTGATAGTACACACCATCAGATGGTTTATTTACTCATTTGTCGGTTACACAAATACAGAAAGACGTATGTATGTATTAATGTCGTTTAAATTCAAAATCTTGGCATATGGGTTAAAGACTATTCATTCTATTAAGTACAAATTATTCTGTAATTTATTTGCATTAAATTTAATTTTTTTGTTCTATTAATAAAATACTCCATGAATCTAAAAAAATTAAAGAAATAAGAAGTTATCGTTTCGAGACCAACATTCCAGCGGGAATATTTAATTCAATTTATGACCGCTATTGGAGAGCTCACAGAGAAAAAGTTTTATACGACTTGTGTAAATTGTAAGCGAAGAGTTGCTCACAATCGTGGAAGAAGTCGGCGGCACGTCGACGCGTCGTTAACTTTCCAAAGTTTTCCAACGGAATACTTTATGCCATTGGTATATTATGTAAGCGTAGGTCAGCCACCAAGCAGGCTGATTTCGAACCTATTTTCAAAAAAGGAAAACAAAACTTCACATTTTTAAATTTAAAGCTGCGGCTGCCGGTGTTTGTGCCCGTCTATAAACTTAACAGCATCACCCAAACTTGTTCCTTGTGTTGAAGAGTTGCAAAATTTGTTGGTATTCCAGCTATATTGCTGAGAACTAAAATAAATCGCCAGTATTACTCTATGAATTAGGTTATGATGTTTTAACACTGTATGAGTTTCATTAATAATTATGTAAATATTTTGGAAGAGATGGCCAATCAATTGACAATACTGGTTATTTTTCCAGAAAGCTATATTTAACCAAAAAAAAAAGTTACTATTGAATATTTTTGTAAATTTCATCGAGATCAATTATTACTATTTTTTAATTATAACCGTATTTGAATTATTATGACTTGCTTCGGTAAAGGATATAAATAGCTTTCTACAGTATTAAAGTCGTGTAAAAAGTCTATTAATCAATATTTAGAAGTTCACTGTTCTAAAATAAATTCGAGTTTCATTTAGGAAATCGGGCTTAACTTGTACTGGTTGCGATGATCTACACACAATACCAGCAACTCAAAGGAAATGACCGATGCATTGTTGATCAAGAAAGGAGAGTAGAAAGAAAGGTCTAGCTCTCAAACTCCCAGAACACAAGTCGTTGGACGGTTGATTGAAGCAAAAGCCAAACAATATCATCATCCAGCTTTTCTGCATCACCTTCATGTACTTCTGTAAACTTAAAGGAAGAAGTAAGTACCTATGTACTTAGCACTTGTGATTTTTGAATGAATCGGGTTCAGAAATAAAACAGATACGTCAATAAAAAATCCAATCCGGACTATTTTTCGAATGTATCTCAATTATTAGTAAAGTATAATATTACAGCAACTATATTGGCAATTCCAGAGAGAGCAAAAATAGACAAATCGAGATCAAATCGAACGATTTGTAACGAATATCTGGAAGTAATGAAAGCTGTTTGGAGCGAATAGTGATTTGTGTAAATAGAAACACTATGATGTCGGAAATGGCTCCCCCGTCGCTCGCAATTACAAGCGCCACAAGAGAGCGTTGATAGCAGCTTGTGTGATTACTTGCCGAGGAAAAAAGGAATCATTAATCTCATCAGCTTTTCCACAAAATCGATTGAAATGCATAGGCGTTGTAAAAACATTATCTATGTACTTCAACACAGTTTCATAGTTAATTTTATTTTACATAATGTTAACTTTAGCTGTAGATTCAGAATTCAGAAGAGATTTGAGCGCAACGGTGCGATAATGGTAAGATGGGAAAATAATATATTGGTAATGTTTGCTTATAAGCATTTCAGCCGTAATAATTATGTCTTTTCTCAAATAATTTCTCGTTTGAAATGTTACCTTTGTTACATCTATTCTGGTAAAACTTGGTATTATTCACCGATGTTTATAAAAATAATCAACGGGAGAGCGACCTTTGTAAATTGCGGTTGCGATCCCCGTACATCACGAACCACTAATAAGCGGTTAGCCGAGCCGCGGCTAGGCTTCGATTCAGGAGCAAAAATATTATTGAATATTCGCAGCCAATGCGGCGAGGGGGGTCACCCCGCGGCGGTCCATTAACCCCCCTCCACCCACGTTTATTCGCCGGAATAGCGTGCAATAAAATGCGAACGCCGGCCGACCGCTGCCCGTTGAAAAATTCACCCTAAAATTTTTATTCTTTTGACTCACAGACGACGCTAAAGTATTCGCAGTCATTTTTTATATATATCGAGGTGAATAGGTCCGTATCAAAACTATTTAAGTAAAAAGTTTACTACTGACATTTGAGCTCCTTGTTATGTAAATTTGTATAAATGCTTGTTTTTTAATTCTTATAATTTCCATTTTTTAGCGTTTTCATTGCATTTAAATTCGTAACCGTCACATTTATTGTACGCGCATTAATACTTTGTACCTTTGTACTTATTAATTCGAAGTCCGCATTATTATTTATTCATTATTTTTCTTCACGCACCTATTTATAATATACATATACTGTTCCCGCCATAATGGCATACTTTGTGAATGCAATTAATTATTCCCGCCAAAATTGGCATTCTTTGCAAATAATCTTTGCTTTTGATTTAGGTACCACAGATAAAAAACGAAGTTAAGTTGCTAAATCGTTCCTTCCGAATCCTTTCATCCTAGCAATCGATCAATTTGATTATTTTCTCGATCAGATAAATAAAGTAAATGTTCAAAATTTTAATTGTATCTCTTTATTAATAACAATATTGATAACTCGCGTACTTTAAAGTATAAAATGCCTTGAAAAAATATTTTTAATTCGTTACTTTGGACTTGTTAAGCGGAGTCTATATACATACATCTACAACCTCAGACCGAGGGACTCACTCAAGGATCTTTTTAAAAAGATTAACATACTAACTGTAGTGTCGCAATACATTTTAGATAATATTATGTATGTAAAAAAATATTATGATAGTTTTCCTAAGAAAAGTGATGTACAT